>CAAKHB010005946.1:16333-51813 GCA_901007665.1 Aeoliscus strigatus | reverse complement strand
GCTTTAGATTGAATGAGGTTCATTGAACAACAAAAAGAAAAAGATATGATACAAACAGAAACCGAACCAGTAATTGACACATCTACACGCTTCCTTCAGCGGTTTTCTCTGCCTCATTTCCATTCTTCTCAGGCAGATTTCAGCTTTTGACAACACATAGAACAATAAGTTTAAGCTGCTCTCACTTCTTAATGGAGTTTGTGATGAGCAGACTGGCGTCCTGCTTCTCATCCAGCAGCATCATAGCTCCCAGGTATCCCACACGCTTCTCACTGAAGCGAGGGCTGGCTATCATGCGAACACACTCCATCTGGTAGAAAGAGCAGCTCTGTTAAAAGCACAGCTTCTTGAGTACCAGTCTCTCAGGTGCATCTTCAGATCACCTGGAGCTGTAACAGGATTCGGTGGCTTGGTTTCAATAGACTCTGACATGAGATCACAACACTGCTGATGTTTTAAAACTACATCTATAGCATAGAGAAGTAGAAAAGTAAGTCAAATCTGTTTAATGGATGAAATATTTAAGGGAGAGGTCATTTCTCAGACCTTTTAACCTCCATGTTGTGACTGTGAAGGTTCTGTGTCGTCTGAACCAGATCCTCCAGTCACCATAAAGACTCCTCATCCCACAGACCCGTTAACCCCAGTAAACTCATGACAGGCATTAGCCAAAATCCCCTCACCTGACCGAAGTGAGCCGGGTAACCTAACATGTGCACATACAAAAGCTTGGCCAGGTTGTGTGATCGGCCCCCGTTGTCAGCTTGTCTGAACTGAGCCCGGATGGCGGCACACTCCCTCTGGATGACACCCCGCTCCTCACACTGCGTCTTCGCCGATCTGATGGCCCGGATCATCTCCTGCAGTGGTACTGATGGAGACATGGCTGTGTGTGTGTGTGTGTGTGTGTGTGAGTGAGTGAGATAGAGGGGTGTGTGTGTGTGTGTGTGTGTGTGTGAGAGAGAGACAGAGAGACAGTGAGATAGAGGGGTATGGTGTGTGTGTGAGGGAGAGGGAGTGATGTGTTTATGTCAGTGTTTGTGATATATAGCGACGTGTGAGAGAGAGATGGTGTGCGAGTAACCCAGTGAGTCTACTACTGAAAAATAAACTATATAGATACTGAAGAACCTGCTGTACACAGCTGTAATTTACTGGTGATAATAGTGTCCTTACTTCCTGTCTGACACCTTGTCTGACTCCTCATGTGAGAAACAACCAGACCGTTATTACATTATCATTTTGCTATTTACAGCATTAAATGAGCTATGAGGCCAATAACATGAACATATGCTGTTATTAATGTTCAAGAAAGCAAAATTATCAGTGCAGTTACAAATACGGATTGCTGTCAGGACATTACTCATTCTCAGCCGCAGTAAAAAACTGTTGAACACGTCGTGTATAATTCTGTAAAACCAAACAAATAGAGGTCAATACGTGGTCATTTGAGTGAACTGCCGGTAGTATGCAGCAGGCTAGACGCCCGGACTGAACCTTCCTGCTGCTGCCGACGAGTGCATCCGGTGCGCAGCTGCTAGCTACGTTAGCATCCTGACTGACTGCTTTCTACCGCGGCTTTTATCTTTAAATCTGCAACGGTACCTGAAAGCAGGAGACAGAAGACTCGTTCAGTTCTGTTGACCAACCTTCAACACAACAGCCCAGTCGGCACACACAGATACGGAACCAGCCCGTCTGACATTTGTACAAGGACGACTCACTTCCGGTAGGTACTTTCAAAAGAAACACGTCAAATTTTGAATAGAGGTTCACTTGAAGTGTGCCGACTAAAACATTATAGAACGTCATTTATTGCCATTTTGTTTCTTTTTTGAAATGTTTTTTTGGTAATAACGATAAACGCATATATTGTTCCTTCCTATTAGGTTATAGTGTTACTTGCCCATCTACTTTCAAACAGAACCCTAATCCAAGACATTATTATTCTAGTAGATATATACTCCGGTCAGCCTAAACATATAGTTTACACTATGCAAATTAAACAATGAATTCCAACCAAATCGCGCACATGTATCTAATTAATCAAATTTTAATTAATGACACGTTTAAATCATTAGTTACTGTGCATATATTTCATTTTGGCACTTTTAATCCTCAATTTATTGAATCATAATTTTGATCTTTTATTTTGAAGGAAAGAATCTCTTCTTCCCTGTCCTGTTGGTCGAGCTGTGACATCCACCCAGTTCTGCCATACCAGCGTATTACTTCCGCAATTTGATCATTCATTGTATGAAGACTCCACCTTTCTCCTCAACAGGTGGATGAAACATTGATGAGAAGGTGCAGGGCAACAGAGCGATACCTTTGGAAAGACATTCGACCCCCAGGAAGACAGCAGACCAGGATAAACTAGAATACTCCACATGTACTGAATATGAATATGCTCTTTACATCCATTTTGGAGCTTGTATGGGGTATTGAGAACACTGTAGTTTTTGTTTGCACTGATGGAGCAGTGAAGGGAGAGAAAGATATTTCATTTAGTTCCCTAAATATTCATGTTTTATTCACAGGAGGCCAAGAGCTCACCTACACTTACTCCACATGAAGAAAAGTACATTTACCAGCAAGAAATATCCAATGAGCCTGTCTCCATTTAAGTGTAACAACAGTGACGTGATAATCGAAACAATACATACATTAAAATAATTTTCCCCACCAATCTCAACAACACACAAAACATCTCACATGACAAAAAAAATCCTTAAAGAGCTACAACAGACTGAAAAGGGTGTTTAAAAACAGTCCATTACAGAACAGTAATTTCATTGTAATTTGTTTCTTTCTGGAAACCACATCAGCTTGTGAGGGATTTTCAGTTCATGGTCATACAGGTCTGTAGGAGCCTTACTGATCGTCTGGTGTTTCTTTCTGTTGAGGCTCATGGCACGCCAAGCAGTCCTCTGTTTCTGAGACTACATAGCAGATCTTTTGACACAGATGAGTCATTTTACCTGCATTGATTTGGGAAGAGAAGAGACCAAAGAAACCATTTGTGTTGAGGAGATGGTATAGCTGTGAATAAATGTTATTTATAAGAGGTTCTAACTTGAGTGTGTGAATTAATCTGTATTAATCATCCAATGCACTGTCTTAGTGTAAAAAAAAAAAAGTCTAACGTAAAAAACAACAGTCAACTTCTTCGTGTGAATAAACACTGCCATGTCTCACCCATAGAAACGTCAAAGCATTTTGGCTTGTTTTCCCAGTAGACTGCCAGGAAATATACTGGGACACCAGTCATCATGATGGCCAGTCCCATGCCACAGGCAATGGGCTCAGAGTAGAATGAGAATGTAAGCAGGAAGGCACAATACATCAGGAAGATCACTGGCCACACCAGGCTCACCTAAGGAGGAAAAACACTTAAACACATTAACACGCTTCTCAGCATGAACTCGGAATTACCCTGAAGATGAAAAAAGACATTTCATCAATAAATGGCTTTGGGACACGATACTCTATGTGTGACACTGATGAATGTATGTACACAACGGCAAATGCATTTTTAGTGCAGTGGTCAATTTCTGAGTTTGTCGTTACCTTAAAAGGTCGATACTTATCAGGCTGTTTGAAGCGTAGCACAATCTGCCCAGCAACAGTGACACCAAAGAAGAGAGTGTTGATGAAACCCACATAGTTTATGAGGGTATAAACGTCACTGGTGCATAACATCAGCAGAGTGGTGATCAGCTGAATGTGGTCAGAGAGGGAGGGTAAGGACTTCTTCATGAGCAGAGGACACACTGCACACAGAACACAAGAGTAGATGCTCAGTTTGAACTCACAGTGAAGAACAGAGCTGGCACGGGAGTGGAGCGGGTGACGTGGATCATGGCCAGTAACCGTGGAAGATGGCCTTCCCTCGCTCCGGTGAAAAACAGCCTGAGAGACGAAGACTAAGTTATGAGGGCAAAGCCGGTGAGACATCGACTCAGGAAACCGTATACAGGTGGTCACAGCAGCAACGCAGAGAAGTGAAAGAGTAAAACACAGGACTATTTGTTCATGGTCAATACTGATATGCTCAACAACGGCTTGAATATACACATGGGGACATATACTGAAGGGCACAAATCTGCAAGAAGTGTAAAGATGTGACTAAACAAGTAATGAGAGAGGACAAGCTGACCGTGATGAAGTGAAGAGGGAGCCATTGACCCCACCAAAGGTGGAGAGTGCCACGGAGATGGGCATGATCCATGACAATGCTCCAAGCAACTTATCTCCAAACGTCTGGGTGAAAACATTAAATAGTGTCAAGAGGAAGGAGAGACAAGTGCAGTCTCCTTAAAGAACTGATCCTGGTCTAAACTTTGACAAATGGCTTTCGAACAGAAGTGATGAAGCTCAAAGCTGCACCGACCAGCATGCAATAAAGCAATATAGTTGTTCATGTTAAACTACTTATCCATTTGACAACCATCACAATGGCTATCAGCTGGCTATAAGCTACCATACATCCATTCATGGTTTGGGTCAGCCTCCTCACCACTGCCACAGCATTGGAAGCTAGCAGCTCCTGGGGGCTCATGGCTGTGACATAGGCCATGTTAGCAAACACATACACACAGGTGACCACGGGCATGGAGATAAAGATTGCACGTGGCAGATTTCTAGAGGGTGACAGAGACAGAGACAGATCTCATAAAAAGATTTAATACGTAAAACATTGAGCGTTTCAAAGAAGTGCCTGTAGTCCTTATTTTTACCTGTATGGGTCCTTTAACTCCTCTGTGACATAGTTGAGATAATTCCAGCCTCCATAGGCAAAAGAGCCTTGTAGGAGGGAAATTGCAATGAGACCAGCATCATAGCTACGGGAGGACTCAAAGGCATGGGCTGGCTCCAACCAGTAATAGTCACCTGAAAAACCAAACACACAACTTTGATGTGACATTCACACAGTTCACAGTTTGAACAGCAGAGGGTGCCAGACACACATTACAAATTTCAGGAAATGATTTCTTGATATTAGTATTTGACACAATAAATCTTTTTATTCAGAACAAAGTAGTTTTTAATCAGAAGTGGTTGAACTGCTCACTATACAAACAGTGACTTTTGTTCACCTGCAAAACAAGGATACAAACTAAAAGGATGCAATGAATGTACTAAAGTCAACAGAGGCCCTACCTTTGCATATCTGAACAACACCTAAAATTATGATGATGCCCAAGGCCAAGAGTTTGCCAGCAGTGAAGACATTCTGTACACAGGTGGCCAATTGCACACTGAAGCAGTTCACCCATGTCAACAACACTGGAGGGCAGACAGAGAGAAGAATTTAACAAGACACCATACGTCTGTATTCCACACAGGAAGTCTAGTAGTGTTGAAAACAAAACAAAAAAAACAGCCTCATACCCATTTTGTGGCGTTTTTATAACACCTTATTTTTTTGCTCATGACAACACAGAGGACATGAGATGAGGAGGTGGTATTGTAGTGACTTTGACACACTGTGTGTTTTGATCAAATATTTGAAAAAAAAAATACTACTAGTAGCAGATGGCTTCTACAAAAAATGGCTTTAAAGGAATAAAAATTTCACCCTAAGTTCCTACTGCAATCAAGCATTTTTGTTTGAGTCATACTGAAACACTTCAAATACCCTTTGCCATGTGCTGAATTTACTTTATATGGAATAATAGGACTCTAACATGTTTGTCCACAAAAATATTGAAAAGCACATAAATGTTTAAATGTTGAATCCATTCTCAGAGTACATCGATGCACACTGGACGGCGATAGGCAAATAAAAAACATGTGATTCTTTAGAAAGAATTGTGAAAACACCATAAACCTATTTGAATTTGCTGCTAAATCATGGGTTTGGACTCACACAGGCAGACAGCAGCCAGCAAACGTAAGCTGCTGTCTGGAGGGACGCAGGTGAGAAAGAGAGGCTGCAAGATGTAGTTGGAGAAAGTGAGTGCAATCACAGCCTGATTCGTGGGGAAGACCACCAACACCGCAACCCATAGTCGTAGGAACCTGCGAGGCAGCACAAGATTTGTTAATAAGACTCAGTGACATTGAGGGAAGCCCTGACCCTCATTGTGGCACAATAGAATGGAAAAGATGAGGAAAAGCACAAATATCACATTTGCATATCAGTGAGAAGCATTATAGTAATGAACTGGAGTCACTGTTTTAAAGAGGAGAAATGGGGGTCATTAACATTCTGAAATACTGGGACCCAACTACATTACAAGATTTGTTAATTAGACGTGTGTGTAGTTAATGGAAAACATTAAAAGGACAATTTGCCAATTAAAGTGTAAATCTACAACAATGTCTGGTCGGTCCCGCTTGTGGAGCCGCGAGCACAGGCATATTATGAATAACCATTAAGAGGTTGGATGTTCGACATGGAGACTGCTGCTCCTGTGTTTGAGTGAAAAATGTTACCAATTAGTCACCATAGTCAGATTCTGAAGTGTACACACTGACAAGATAAAGAGGGGAAACAGCAGTGCACTGACAGTAGACTGACAGTAAAATAGCTTTATTCCCTCAGTCGTCATCCATTTTTCCCTGCATTGAAATTCACTGAAGCAGAATGGTTCAGTTTGTGGTCGGCAGCAGGTCTAGGATGCTCAACACAGACCGTCTCTCACCTGGCTATGTAACGGCAGTGTACCTCGTTCACTCTCGCATATTCTGAAAACTGTTACAGCATTGATGTCAGAGTCAGCGTGAAAACTGTCCAAAACAAATCCAGCTCATTGATGTTCATACTGTGATATTTCTGCAATTGGGGACCGAGTCAGCTGTACAAGTCAAGAGAACGAGGGATGTTTGGTCAGTCCAAGTTGCTCAGGACCCTAAGTCACACCAGTGATTAAAGCTGAAACCATCTGCAGTTCTTTTGTAACAACAACCAATCAAGTTTTCTTACCCAGTCAGTCCACCAAAGATGTCCTTCACATAGGAGTAGTCTCCACCTGACTTTGGGATGGTCACCCCTAACTCTGCGTAGCACAGCGCACCAATGGTGATGATGGCTCCACTGGTGACCCACACAAGGAGGGACACACCCACAGAGCCAGCATTCTCCAGCACCCCCTTTGGACTCACAAAAATCCCTGATCCGATGATGTTTCCTGAGAAGGTGACGAAAAAGAAAAACAATGCTCGCACAAAAACGTGGGAAAACTTTCATGTTCATTTGGGAAAATGCACCATCACTTAAGAGAATAGAAGAGGTTACTGTGGAGAGGGATATGACGCTCCGTTTCTATCATCAGAAGAGCATCACTTCATTCAGCAATGCAAAGAAATGTGAAATTAGAAATATAGGTTTGACCCGCCAAAGTCCCCACGGAGGTTTTGTGTTTTGCAGACAGGCAGCAGCTGGTCAGAAAGTGTTTGCAGGTTCCCCTCTGTGTTTTACTTTAAGCTCTAAGGTTATTCCAGGCTATGTTTCCTCATGCCAGGCCTACTGGTCAGCCTGGCTCTGGCCTAAAGAGGATTTTTCCCCCTAAGTTAATTGTCCTAAACATCCCTCTGTTCCAACTTTGCCTCTTCTGGCTCATCCATCACTTAACACAGGACCTGTTTTAGCCAACAGCTTTCCCAGGTCTCTCTGATGATCTGCTCACTGTTGCAAATCTGCTGAGCTCAACTATACCCACAGGCCATTACAGCATTTACATGTTTTTATTTTTGCCAAAAGCTTAAACTAATAATTGAGAATAAATAGTTTTTTGCCTGTTTTCGTCATTGATGTTGAAAGACAATGAGTTTAATAATAATAATAATAATAAAACTGCCTGGAGAGAGCTGAATACGTAAGACATTGCACATTTACGCATTAAACATAAATGTACTGAAAACCATGATTTATGAATTTCAAAAGACCCATTAGGGCAAAACACCATTGTGTGTGTATATATACAGAACACACACGTGAATATGGTGTTCTACATGTGCATATGACCATATGCTGTTGAATTGGCTTGAGCTGTTGTAACCATGTTTAACACTGGACCTGTGGACCACTTGTCTGCTTTGTGTTGGTCGATCCCCAAATGATATGAAAGATTTTCCATTGGCAGATATGAATAATCATTGAATATAATAGTGTCATCATTAAATAATATAATCATTGAATATAATAATAAGACACGGTTCAGCATTCATCATAGAAATTACAGTTTCAACTACCATCCGTGTGATTGCTTTTTAATTGACTTTTTCCTTTTCTGCATGTGTGGGAGATGAACATGAAAACATGAAAGTTTGAAAGTGACAATGAATAAGCCTACAGGACTAGTATGATGAGCTACAGTAATGAAGATAATGATGTACAGTGATTATGAAGGAGAGAAACAGTGGGAGGAAGAGAAAATGAAATTTGAATTAGAATGTTTTAAAGAAATGATCATTCTTGAAGGTTTGTCTCTATACTGGTGAAAATATAGATATTTGTTTTCATTATCTGAGTGAGCGGATTACTTATCTGCATGTTTTAATTTTTCACTCAGACACTTTCTCAAGCATCTGTTGCATTTTTAACTTCTTGTCGACATTCATGTAGTTGACGCACAGAAACAAACTTTCATAACAGACAATATAGTAATTAACTCAATTAAAAATTCAGTGATAGATCAGAATTGACTTTACTATCATAAATCAATGTAAAACCATGAGCTGACGTTCTGTGCAGTAGAATCAGCCAAACTCACCCATTATGATGCTACAGGCGCTCACAAGTCCGATCTCTTTTTTCAGAGACACACCGGACCTTCCTCCCACCTCCTCCCCGGCGCTCGGCTGCTGGTCCGGGGGCCGCGGACTGTCCCCGCTTCTGGCGCTCTGCTCTCCCGGATGCTGGGTCATCGTCCCGGTGACCTGCTGGTCTCAGACTGCCCCCCCCCCCGTTCTCCGGCTCAGGTGACAGCAGCACCACCGCCCACTTTGGAGCCTTAAATACGAGTTTGAACTAAACTTTGGCTTTTAAACTGAACTTTGGCCGCCAATGACGGCGGCGGCCGGCTAAAGCTGATGCTAATGTCACCCAACAGAATTCATTGTGGAAGTGGCCACTGCTTTACTGGAAGAATGATCCCAGTTCTTAAACCAACGTGGCTTGCGTAGACAACACACGCCATTTGCTTAAATGTACAATTAAGTACTCATGTTTATTTTTAAATTCTGTTTGTTCCTGGAACCAAACACCTTTTAACATTAATAGCAGGAGTGTGCTAGACGAATGCCTGTGTGTTCTCAGTGTTTCTGAACAAAAAAAGAAAAGAAAATGGAACCTACCTTTCTGTTACTGTGCCTCGGAGGGGGAAAGTGTGAAAACTGCTTATTGTGTGACTGACTTTGTGTCCATCCTACTCCACCTGATGAAGAGAGAAACAAGTGTGCATGGCTGCGTCCGTATTTATCAACAGGCTGGTTATTGACAGGCAATCAGAAGAAGCCCGTGTGGAAGGCCCCGCCCTCTGATCTTGAAGACCAGGAAGCTGCGCAAATCTCTGGATATATTTTTTTTTTTTCCAGAAAAGTGTACAAACCTGGCCCTTGGACCGATTTCTGATCGGGGGGTGTTACTGTGTGGAGTTTGCATGCTCTCCTCGTGTCTGCCTGGGTTCCCTCCAGGTAGTCCAGCTTCCTCCCACCCCCAAAAGCGTGCTGAGGCCTTGCAGTGAGCTAGATGAGATTTGAAAATGATGCATTTTACTGACTGGTTGATGTTGAACCACCAAATGTCTTTATTCTGAAACCAGAATAACTGCCAAATGAATCAAAGCCAAATGCACTCATGTTTATATAGTCTGTTCTTTAATGAATGTGATCATGACAGGGAATCATCAATGTACGGAAATTTCATATTTGAATAGTACAGTAGGGCCCACATATCTGTCCAAAATTACTGTGCCAACAGGTACCTGCTTTGTGATAAGACCAGGCAGGAGATGCCAGGTCTGGAAGGACCGATTCTTATTAAAAAGGTCCTGAATCTTTGTAGAAGAAGGGTGCAAATCAGTTGAAAGAGATCCAGATTACTGCTGGCAATTGATCTTGTTTGCTGGTAATGTGATAGAAGAGCATGTTTGAAGGAACTTAAGAGTTGTGGAACTGGTCCTTAAATAAGTTTGCACCTGATCTTGTGATAGTCAAACCAAAATTTATCATCCACATCAATATGAAAAGGTGGAGAACACATGGTGCTACTGCAGCAGCAACAACAACAAATGTGGGATCATTCTCATCACAACACGTTGGCTAATATTCACATTAAAACACTCACATCACTTAAACATTGCACTAACTCACAAAATGTGCAGAGATGATGTTGAACACTACAGTTTTTATTGACATGTTTTCAACATACAGATACAAAATAAAGGTATGAAGACAGTCAACAGGTATGTGATCTGTGATGGTGTGTTGAGAATAAGGGTGTTTCAGCAGAAATGTATGGAATGTGATAAGGCAGATGTGCTGTTGGATTCCATGTGTGTCTCAGTCATGCCTGTTCCCAACAGCACAGGAAAAAAGGAGAAGGACGAGGAAAACAATCAGCGAGTTGTTTGAAAATCTGAAAGAGTCAATCTCATGGCGACAGTTCACTTTGTATAAAGATGCTGTCTAAACTAAATTCTGCTAAAACAGAAATCAGCTTTGTCGGCCCAAAGTGCCTTCACTACTGGTGGTTCTCAGCAGCCTCACCAATGAAGACTGAGCTGCAGACCTCACTGCTGGAAGGGGATCGCACAACTCCAGGCTGAACTGAATATAATAAGTACCAGGCAACACCCACCCCCAGAGCTCTTGATACAAACGTGAGTGTGTCAAGGTGCCGTCTCACAGGCCTATGGTGTAGGAGCGACCTGCGGGGTTGTGAATGGCAGAGCAGGAGGGTTCGGTCACAGCCCATTCATACCACACTTTCTTCCCGTTGTTGCAGCGCCAGAACCGCACAGTGATGTCCTCGTCCCGGGATACAGAGATTGGTTGCTGTTGGAAGGAGCAAATACAACAGATGTTTTTGGTTTTTACATTACAGTGAATTTCACAGACCTAAGACAATATAACTCACTTTGAGGGGGAAGAGGATGGGAAACCAGGAGAACATTCCAGGTGAGTGTGTGTCCGGTTTTATGCCTAAGACACACACAGACAGACAAAATATAATCATTCAGTATTCAGACCTTGTCCCAGCAAAACATGGGATCTTTTGTTAAAACCATACTTACTAAGTGTAACATCTTTGTACAGGGTCGTCTCAAAGTAACCAGCAAAGCCATGCAGCACTGAGTTACAGTCCACTGAGAATCGGAGGCACTGATACCGGTTATTGTTCATATCTGAAGAAAAAGATGGTCAACACATTTGAAATGTGATACGATCAGGTGCTGTGGCTGCTTGTTTATGAAAGTTTCGTGCTGTTTGTCGACCTGTCGTCGGGTGTGTGAAGGTGAAACATGGTTTGGGCTCAGCCAGCTGGTGGAAGTTGTGGAGGCGCACAACATAAGGGGTCTCAAAATGGCACTCAGGATCTTTGTCACGTTCCCGGCACCCTCGAACCTCATTGTAAAGCTTGGAGGAGGACAGAGGAGCCAGGAAGGACGTGTAGGAACAGGGGATGCTCACACCACCATCTAAGAGTGACAGGGCGAAAAAAGTAGAAGAGAAAGTCATCAGGTGGAAAGATGCACGACAGGAAATGGAGGGTGACTGATGCTTTTGTTTTAGTGAACAACGGAAAAGACATGAAGTACCTTTGAGAAAGTGCTGTGCTCCATCTAAGCACTCAGGGGAGAGTTCATTGTCACCAAATGATCCAAGCAGCTCGCTGACAATGATGTCAGCTTTCTCCGGTGCTGCCCATTCCCGCATGTCACATGACACAACTGTCACCTGATCACCCCACTCCTCAAAGCGCCAATTCTCTAGTCTGAAGGGAACGCGCACAAAAGACACCACACTAATATAAGCAGTGCCTCAGTGAAATGTGTTGGTCATTCAGGGTACACAAGAGATCAAAAACGACCATGACACACACATGTTCACAGTATATTCAATGATGAAGGCATGATGAAGTGTATTTGATGTTCAGTAATCCACTCACGTGACAACAGCATTGGGATTTTTCTCCACAGCGTACACCTTCAGCTTCCTGTCTGCCTGTCTGGCAGCACGCAGGGACGCGTTGACCAGGGGACCTCTACCTGCCCCCAACACCATCAACACCCTACATGAAGGAGACTATCACTGTCGAGCACAACATCCACTTCACCAAGCAGTAACTCAAACAGAATGAAATGAAGAGTTTGGTGATGCAACCTACTGAACATTTGTGTCCTTCTGCTCCTCTGGGACTCTGTCAAGTAGACATTTATAAACAGCCTGTGAACACATGAAAACATGGGAGTTGTCTTACAGCAGCAGTGGTGATGCTTACGAGTTGTGGTTTGTTGCATGACGCTCCAAATGTCTGGCCCACCATGTTGTCTTTCACCCACTGGGACCAGCATGACATCAACTAGACAATTTACTGCCCCTGGCCGCCTGAGTGTGATTCCATATCTGATAGTTTGAAAGCCAAAGCTTGTGTGCAGATCCTGGAGCGGAGGTCCACTGTCCTGTGTCACTAGTTCTTTACCTGCTAATAGTGAGTCAGCACAGCCCCCAAACTTCATTATCTTTCTGAGCACATCTCCTCACCCAGCAGCAGATATGAAAATGAGACAGAACATGAGCCCTCTTACATTTTCAGGTGGCAGTCTAGACCAGCCACTCTACGGGGGAAACTAATTTCAGCCTCAGCGATCTCATTCTTTCAGTCACTGCAAAGCTCGTGACCATACATGAGGTAAACTGACAGGTTGCCCCTCCCACTCACATTATGCAGGTTAGCATACCCTTTGTTCTTACAACAGGGGTGTACACCAGGACTGTGTGATGGCATGTCTGCTCCTTTTGTTTTGATGTGAAACACTTTATTTTTGGTCATGGTGATTGATTTTTTTAGGTCTTTCACTAAAACGAATTCTGTCCCTGTTGTGTTTTGTTACACTTTCAAACTGTCTGGGTCTTACCTGTTGGTACTGTGAATATTTAATAGGATCCTTCTCAAACACTTCGTATGTCTGAGACTCCAGGTTGTCCATGAGGGGCTAAATGGAGTAGAAAAGAAAGTTTTAAATCAGGGTGTGGGCGGGGATTTGATTCAAGCATTTGAACATAATGCCGCTTTGCACTACTCAGTTCCAGCTTGGCTCAGCTCAGCCGAGTTCTACTTTTGTTCCTTTTAGTTGTTTTTCCATTACGATTCAGTAGCTCTTTGATGTGGGTGCTGATGTCACAGCCCTGGCGCACAAAACTGCCGTGATGACGATTTTTCTTCTTACTGTGACATACACATAACCAATGTGGAACATGGAGGAGATGGTGAAGTTGCGACTGTTTGTGGATTTTTGTATTAGATGGAGAGAGAGAAGAGACGGAGCAGGACACAATTGCTGACACAGAACTTGGCTCTGCGCTGCAGTCTTTCCGTCCAGCTCTTATAATAAACATTCTAACAGGCCAAAAAACACCCTAACGTCTGTGCTTCATTAACGGACCACAGTGTATGTTTTGTGCATATCAGACATGGTCTATGAGAACATGAGAAGAAATAATGAACCGTCTGTAGTAACCAATCAGAGGCTGGCACTGTCTGTAATGCCCAATCAGAGGCTGGCAGTCCTCGATGTCACATATTTAGTACCACCTCCGCTCACTTGGAATTGCTTGTGTACCTGGAGGGGAGACTGCAGGTAGTCTTCATAGCCCTTGGCAAAAAGCTCATAGGCATTGGGCGCGGGACGGTTCTGGTTAAGGTATTCCAGGTACTGCAAGTAGGATCGGAAGTCCTTCTCAGTGTGGCGACTTGTGCCTGTAAATATAAACTGCGCCTCCAACTGTAAAAGAAGATGTTCTCATTAGAATAATTTGTTTTATTTGGCTGGTGGTTCATTTGTTTTGTTGCCGGTCGGTTCAAGTGTGTCTTACTACCTTGAAAAGACGGAAGACGAGTCGCTGATGAGCTTTTGACAGGACAGGGAATCCTTTCTTATTGGTCAGGAAGATGCTGGTTGGAAGAATGGCGGCTTTTATCGGTTCCCCGAGCCACTTATCAATCACAGCGTCGGATGGCATGTCTGCTCCCACTTCAATTGCTTCAGGAATATAAAGCAGCACGTGTTCAGTACAAAACACGAATGAGGAAACATTGTTCCCAGCTGAGGATGATGCATCCTGGGCTCACTTACCGAGACAAACCCGCTTGTTGTAGTCACAAAGGGTTCTCAATGAGTGCCACCTAAGACAGCCAAGTGAATAAAATGAGAGACAGTTTCAAATTAAGCAGTGACTCTTTCAGGTAGCAGCTCATTGAGGAAGTGGACTGGGACAACACAAACCAGGTCCAGGTTTTCTCATCAACACTTGTGTCATCGCTGCTGCTGCTGCTGCTGGTCGGCTCATTCTCGATCAGATCTTCGCGCAAGTCGTCTGGAGCCAGGAGCGGTACACGAATCCAGAACTAATTGGACAACAGCAGGTAAGGGATGTGTTTGGCCGTGCGATAGCCCGGCTATCGCAAGTGATAAATCACCTGCACGTTTGTGTCTTACGTTGGAGGTGTGGTGTCCAGATTGGATGTGGTTTAATAGCACACGGGCTAAATTGGCGTTGTGAGGGCCCTTCAGAGGGATCATAAAGACAGGCAGTCCCAAGTAGGCTGAGAAGTGCAGCTCCTGTGCCAACGCCTGTAGAGAAACACATGAAAACAGATGATCAGATGGGGGAGGAGAGGCAGGACAGGATTAGATCCACATCCTTTCCAGCACAAAACATCTGCAACAAGTATGCTCCAGAGTAACTTACTGCCTCTGAGTTTCGGCGTTCTGTCTCGATTTCCGAATCTGCATCAATCCATGGAGACAGCTTCCCAACAACAAGGGTATTCCAATCTAAAAAGGATGACACGCAATTGAGGAAAACATTCATTTTTACCCAAAAAGCAGCATGTTGAAGCTCAACCTGTCGGCTTTATTTAGAGTGTATTAGTATTCAGAGTAGTTCATGTTGATTATGCACACTGAAAAATAGCTGACACACATAAATAAACTTTCTCCATTTCCCATAAATGGCCATGAATTGTCCAGATACAGTTGACAACAATGCATTTTATGACTTTTCCTCAACATTCAAGCCTTCTTTTGATTTTCCAGAATAATCTAATTCTGGACTTTTCTTTTTCTCGCAATCAAAAGATTAAATTGTGTAGTTTGGTTTTGGTTTTATAGACAACATTCCTAAAATATGAAATTATGTGATGACTGAAAAGTATATATGTTGATGCTGATGACATCAATCGTTGATTAAACATCATGCAAGAAGTTTGCCAGTACTGTGCACATGTGCAAGGACCGAACTTGACTTGATATCTACAAAGGAACTTTCTTCTGAGAGGACATGAAACATGACACAAGTTCAGTGGGAAAGAATGGAATCCAGGGGCATCAAGCCCAGAATTGTGTCCATGCACATCTGCAGCAGTAATGATCCAACACACTGCTATGCACCCTGCAAACAGGTGGTACAATGATCTTCATCAATGAAGAACTGTGAAGCACCAACGTCAGTGAGTGACAACATCTACCATGAGGAGAACTTCTCTAACCTCTTCCACAAAGTAAAAGGTCAGACCGGGTCTGGGCACCGGGTCTGGATTTAGCGGGCTCCAACTCAAACTCCCTCCTGAACCTCGGGTGAAACAGGGGCATGCACAGGAAGTCAAACCTGCACAACAGAGAAAAAGCCTTGTATTTCAGTAAATACTCATTCATATGTCACCTAGCTCTGAATTTAAGATGCTGAATCAACTATCCCTCAGCATGACTGAACGGAATAAAAGTTGAGAAGGAAGAATGGTCACTGAACGACAGTCAAGCATCCCTGTGACTGGGCACGTGCTGGTCATTCACCGGCTAGCTTAGCAAGAATCACGCACCGACATGTCTTTAGCAACCGAGCACGTCCACCGAAGTTCACGTCAAGTGACGGCGGACAACACTGCAACACCCTCCTTACCCGAGTTTTGCCACTGCTGCTAATGTGTCGGCCACCTCCGGCACACAATTCAAATCTCTCCCGCAGGACACCCTGCTCCCGGTACTGGCGGACGCCATGATTTAGTCGACAACTGAACAGCTTGTCTGGTATCCCGTTGTTCTGGCTTACGAGGAAACTGACGCCATATTGGTTCTGCTTCGACGTCAACGGCCATTTGCTAATATGGCAATTTAGAGCCAACATGGCTACTAAAGTACTTCAGTTCCACATCTCGGACAGTATCGCGGTCTAAACGTACCTGTAGCACGCTGGTGTCACCTAATGCAAATATAACCAGACAAACGAATGACATTTTTGATACGAGAAAGTTACGACATTAATAATAATAATAATAATAATAATAATAATAATAATAATAATAATAATAATAATAATAATCACGCGCTCAAGAATTACAGTGGTCACAAGTAGCCTCAGTCAGAATAAGCTGACTAAGGCTGTTGCCTCACTTTGTGAAGAAAATGAAAGTGATAAAAAAATAGGGTTTCTCAATTTGCACTGCATCATTCAGCTAAACATGCCAGATTTGCAGAAACTGGCTTCTCTCTGTATCACATTCATTATAGGCAAGATAAAATATCACTTGTGTCAACTAAAAGTGCTTTGGTCGAATGCCTGTAGCATGCCACATGCCATAGCATGTGTGTTTGCATTTTTGTGCAAGCTGTCCTCCTTGGAAGCGCTATAAAAGCACGAGACACTTTGTTTTTCGGAGTAAACAGAAAAACAGAATGGGAATGGACTTATGACTTTTGGAGCAACTGGGAAAATGGAATCAGATTTGACCAGTGTTTAAGGAGTATTTTATACCTGCTTGTTCCAGGAATTCATCTGCATCCACTCCACGTATATCCTCATGGCATTGGAAGATATTTGTGGCTTCAAGGGCACTGCTATGTGTCATAAGTTGTTTACAGCTTCAGCTCTGGATGATACAGCCTCATCTTTTCATTTGAATGGCTCTCACAAATTGGGATGGAAGAGACTGAATCCATCAGAAAGAAACAGTTGCATTGAACTGAACATCCAACTTTCATCTTATTTCCTCCCTGCTAACCGTTCAACGATGGGTCACAGACCGTTTCCTCTTTCTCATGGGACGACGACCCTTGGTTTCATCTTCCAAGGTGGAGTCATTGCAGCTGCAGACACACGCGCCAGTGCTGGAGGGCTTGTTGCCTGTCCAGCTGTTCACAAGATCACCCCACTTCACAGCCATTTAGTGGTCACATCCTCAGGTAGTGGTGCAGACTGTATGCTCTGGGAGCGTATTTTGACCAGAGAGATCAGACTCTACCAACTACGGCACAAGAGATGCTTGTCGATAGGTGGTACTGCCAAGCTCCTTTCATTTATGCTGCATCCATTTAAAGGCACTGATGTCTGTGTCGCCCTTACACTATGTGGCTGGGACCAAGAAGACGGTAACATGAACTCTGCCAGTAGTTGCTCCTTAGCTGCTGTAAACAAGGATGTCACAGCCATGACACACTCTGTGTCCCAACGCAATGGACCAAAACTAATATATGTGTGCAGTGATGGTGCTAGACTGCAAGGAGACATCTTTTCTGTGGGCTCTGGCTCTCCTTTTGCTTATGGGGTGCTTGACCGAGGGATGAAGTGGAACATGAGTAAAGAAGAGGCTATTTCCTTGGCAAGAGAGGCAGTTTTCAGGGCCACTCATAGAGATGCCTACTCAGGAAACAATGTGGACCTCTTCCATATCACAGCACAGGGTTGGAGGCAAAGAGAGAGGGAGGACCTGAAAGAGGAATATTACAAAGACATGGAAAAGAAAGCAGCGCTAGTAGAGGAAAGACAAAGAATGACAGAATTTAACTGATCCAAGATGAAACCAGCTATTTTTATATCAGGTCGGCTAAGTGGACAAAGATTTCAGAAAACATGTTTCATTTGGTAGCCTTATTCTGAGACAGAAATTCAATCACTCATCATCTTCCACTTGCTCCGGTTATGGGTCATGGTTGTGCTGGAGCCAATCCCAGCTGTCAACGGGCAAATACATCCTGGACAAGTTGCCAGCGCATGAGATGAAAATGAAATACAAAATAAAATACAAATACTTCATTTTCTAAATGATATATATTTTTATTAATAGTTAAAGTACATGTGTTGGACCCATGGGTTAGCAATTTTCACAATAAAATTGACTTTCTACAATCCATTATCCGTTATCCATTATCCTCCATATTAAATCTATAATATGTATATACATTTTCAATGTGGTACCTCGGAATTTTGTTCAGCCTTTTTTGATGTTCACCCGCTTTTTTGACACATTTTTTGCCTCGACTGCACAGTAGTGAGTGTCCTCCACGAACACAGGGGGCGCTGTGGATGTTTCCAGCCGCGACTCACAATGATTGTCACATAAACGACGGAAGTTGCTTGCTCATCGGATACTCTTAAAAATGGCTCTTGCAAGTGTGCTGAACAGTGATTCTGCGGATTTTTCAAATGGGAATTGTCAAACTTTTGCTTCTCATTGTGGACCCGGGCAGACCGCTCTGGAATCCCGGTCTACACTAGGAGACAACCTGACATTCTCTGTCAGGAATCCGCTGTTTGCCGCGGACGAGGATGACGTTGAACGGAAAATAGAGTTTCTGCATGGAACCACCACATTAGCTTTCAAAGTAAGTGACGAATAACGTTCGGTCATTGAAGTTAGCTTTTGATGTAAGACTCTAACCAGATAAGTGTTTGTTCTCGATTCACGTTTGACAAGTCTGTCAGACGTTTGAACATTCATTGTACCTAACGCTATGCTAACGCATTTCCAAATGTTAGCATGCTAGCATGAGCTACAAACCGCTTTCTCATTGCAGATGTTTTCTTTTTTCTTCCTTTTTCGGATGTTTTTTTTTCCTCGCATCTGACTTACAAGACAATCTCCAAAGTCTGAATTGTTTGTGTTGTCTGAAAAGACAATCACTTGAGATGTGTGGAAGTTTTCTATCTTACGGTCATGTTTTGCTAATTGGCAGCTCATGTTGATGATGTATATCAGCCATCTATGTTTTCAACGTACAGAACTGTATAATGACATTGCAGCACAGCTGGGCAGCCTCAAAGGTTAGTGGGCATTGTGGTTTCATATGTAACATTTAAACCAACAGTATCTGGTTAAAATAAGTTGTAAAAATGAAATTATATTTTTAAATAATTACAAAAGCAAAGCGGTCTTTGCAAGTATGATGAAATGCCACAAAAAGACCAAGGCCAGTAATTTAGTCTTGCTGCTGCACACAGCATGTGTAGCTGTATCTGCTTCATTCATTAGTCCAAAAATTAGCAAAACACATTAAAAGGTGACAAGTCATGAGGCTGAAATTCAGTGTAAACCTGTGTAACTTTTCTTCTGTGTTCAAACTATCAAAGCCTTATGAAACCACATTCCTGCAGTTGCTGTCAATGTCCTGGGGAGATTTTGTGATAAATAACAGCTTTTATTCTTGTCCCTTAATCCCTGAGGGACTTTCTGCAGTTGGCATCCCCCTCAGAATGTCCAGATCTCTTGCCTTGAGGAGAGCACCACTGTTGGGGGATTATCAGTTTCCTTAGAGAATTTGGGGGGCAGGAGCAAAAGTCTTCATCCTAAATGGATGAAGACAAAAAAGGGAAACCATGTATTTTGCTTTCTCACAGTTGTACATCTAGTACATTTTACTTTCAGCAAAAATTAGATTGACTTGAGTTTCTATAAGTTCGCTGACTCTGTTCCTTTCCTGGTATTGCCTTTCAGTTCCAGCATGGCGTTATAGTTGCCGTGGACTCTCGTGCCACAGCAGGTTCCTACATCGCCTCACAAACGGTCAAGAAGGTAATTGAGATCAATCCCTATCTGCTTGGCACCATGGCTGGGGGAGCTGCGGACTGTAGCTTCTGGGAGCGCCTGCTTGCCCGCCAGTGCCGCATTTACGAGCTTCGCAACAAGGAGCGCATCTCAGTGGCAGCAGCCTCCAAGCTGCTCGCTAACATGGTGTACCAGTACAAGGGCATGGGACTCAGCATGGGAACCATGGTGTGTGGCTGGGATAAGAGAGGCCCAGGTAAGAACACCTCCCCGGACTCCCTCCAAGCACTTCAACATGATTCACTCATTGGAATTTATTCTTAGCAAAGCCATCATGAGCATTTTGTTGTTACAGAATTGAATGGACTCTCTGCTCAACAAACTCTGTCTCCTGTTACCACATACAGTGATCCAGCTTTTCTCCCCACACATCTCAGCTGGAACACATTTTTACTAGGATGAAAAAGCAAATGTTTCTCAGCAGGACAGATTTAAAATGAAAATCTTACCTAAGTCCAAAATGCATTACTCATGCCCAGGGAGGAAATTGTTTTTATATAATTCTAATGTTGTCATTACATAGCTTCAGCCAACCAAACAAAATCTAATTTGTGAATTGTAGAGCAATTGCAACCTAAACTGGTATACTTAGATGGTAAGCAACAGTGGATGGTGATGTTTTGTTACCTGCACAGTACACCTAAGTGCAGAACTGACATCATTTTCATGCGCATGTAGAACTGTTTGCAAAGGTTGTCAATCATCCTGGACGTGTCTTGATGGGTTAATTCGTCGGCCACTGGACTTGAAACTTGTGAAACTTGGATTTTTTTTTTCTTCAAAGAAACTGGAGCTCAAACATTTGCTTCTATAGAAACAGGATAAATGAAGGTGGTGCTATTTCTAAATTGAATCTTAAAAAGCTTCTCTAAATGAAATTCTGAAGCTTTAATGACCATCATAGGTGTCCCTCAATAGAAAATGCGTTAGTGCTTGTTGAAGTTGTCCACTAGATGGTACTGTTGCTTCTCTTATGGTCTGTTTTTCCTATTGCTGCTTGTTGACACTTTCTGATGCCAGAGTGAGGCCGTTCATCACGGAAAGTGTGTGTGTAAAGGGGCCATCACAGTGACACAGTAATGGGAAATCGATAAGGCCAGGACTGTGGGCCGGTGAGAGAGCATCTGAATGATGGGCACAGGGTTCCAGACATGGACAGATGGGTTGCATGCTTATTGCGCGAACATTCACAGAGATCAATGTTGCCTTTGTTTAGAAAACAGCGAGGTCAGTGTGAACAATGACAGTTTGGCATGGCAACAAACGTAAATGACACGTTAAATCCTGAACAATCAATTGAGGAAATAATGATCAGTGAGTAAGTTCAGTGGTTGCAGGAGTCAGCTTTGTGTGCAGGTGCAGTCCAATGATTGAATGAAGGAGTAAGTGTCATGTAAATTAAATCAATCACGATTAGGTGGGAGGCTCATTATCTGGCTACAATCATGTCAAGAGTGCTTATTTCCCTGATGGAGGGCCTTAAATCTTCATTCAAAATGAATTGTTAAAAGCCATGTTGAGCAACTTGACAAATATGGTTCAATGACATGAACTTAAATGATATGACACCACTAATCAGGTAGTTAAACTCTTGATAGATGGAAAGAGTCTCTGCTTTGGACAGAAGAAGTGGTTAATATCCTTTACTACTCCCAACACGGAAATGTTTTAAGAATGGGATGAAGCCTCATGAGGGAGTAGAAAAGTAAATAATATAATGGCCGTCAGCTTCTCTGGAGAGAAAAGTCAACTGTCAACAGCTGCCCTCCCTCCACCTTTGATTCGGTTGTGAGTTCTTGTAGAAAGACAGATGATGGATGCTGCTCCTTTTGATGGTTCCCACTCCTCCACCCCACTGTGCTCCTCACCTAACGATTGAAGCTGTCAGTCTGACCAGCTGCACAGACACAGTTTGAAAGAGACTTCTGTCAGTCAGTGAGTGATGGAGTGGAAGGAGCCGTTTTTGCAGTGCTCCACCATCCAAGCAGCGAGATTCTGCAGCGAAGTGGGTCATATGGCTCTTTTCTAGGGATGCCTATACCAATTTTTTTTCACTGAGTATGGGCACTTACATTTTGGCAATCACCCATACCGATGGCCGTGAGCTGAATTTAAGATTAAGGTCATTTATTAGGTTATTTCACACTATATCAGACTTTGAATTATATAAAAAATAATATTCGCTGGTGACTGTGGTTTCTAATCCAAAATGAATGTTGCTAGTTTGGAATTTATAGGTATTTTTTTCATACGATACCCATCTTCTTAGATATCATCCATCTTAGTGCTAAATAATACAATTATATAGAGTGCATTGTCCACTCCAGCAGCCAACAGCAAAACTTACTATGGGTCCATCGTCAAATACAAGTTATCAGTTGTGTGTTTGTGAAAGACCGCACAGAGATTCTATGCTGCATAGTGAGGCACAGGGATCACTGCAGTCTCTCTCGCACACCCACACACACACACACACACACACACACACACTCTCTCTCTCAATCACTCTTTAAGAATCAAGTCTCCACATCGCTGACATTGGTCACACTTTGCTGCCTAATTACCTGGTGGGATGTGTGATGGTGTCACATTGCTATGATGAGGCTAGTTTATACAAAGACTCCAGGTGTGTCGGCAAGGTTGTGGATTTGGACAGTGCTTTTTGGTGCTGTTGTGCTTCTACTTGGACCTCCTAAGAGTCCTCAACCACCAACCCAAGAGGCTGCCTTTACCATTGTCACTGCCTGCCCATTATGCTTTTAAAGGGTCCCTTCCAGTATTCCAAAGGACGAGGCAGGTCTCAGAATGGCAAATTACCCCCATGCATAGGCCAGCTTGGGATGATTATCTTGGCAAGCTAACGACAGGCTGAAAAAGCTGCAATTCAAGTGTTTGAAAGCAATGGTAAGCTCTTTTTCACAAAAGCAAATGGCTCTCTATCCCTAATAGACTGTCACTGGATAGGCTGAGAAATGGCAAGTGAGACTGTGCAATCGGAGGGCATTTTGAAGTGTTTTTCTGTGTGGGAGATGAGAGATTGCAATAAATATGAGTGAAACGTTCACAGGCTTTGAGGAACGTTGTGAAAAACATGCCTGTTCTCAGTCAGTCTTTTTACCATCTGCAAGCCTAGCTGTGGGCGAACTCACATGCTGGTGCTACTCACCCGTTCCACGTCACTTTGGGTCAGGCCTAGCAAGTGTGTCATGGCTTGGAATAAAACGTCTCGCATGTATCAACGAGATGGGGTGTGGAGCAAACTGTCCATCACGGGTCTGTCAGTATTGTTGGTTTGCAGGGCGCTTGGAATACATGTTTGGTGTCGGGTGAGCTCACGCGTCATTCAAATGCCTTACATACCTTATGTTTGTGGGAGGATATGAATGTGCTTTACTACTCAGATGTGTTTGTCTCTTTTGAGGTGTAAGGTGCAGTTACCGGTACGGCTTAGGCTGCAGGTCGATAAATAATTTTTGGCACGTTTGCAGGGATCAATAGGGCCCAGAGCAGAGTCCCTGGGCAGACAACCATGTAGCCCGCGCCTCGTCAGCATGTTCCGCAGCCAGTTTCGTTTTACTTGAAGAGGATGCAGCTGTTAATATCTACCAGCCTTATTTCCCTTGGAAAGGCTGCAGCTGTTCGTATTCTCTCCCTGGAGTACATCACTTGGTTTTTTTTTATTTTTTTGTGTGAAAGCAGGACTGTTAGACATATGCAAGTCTTCCTGGCAGACCTTCACACCTGAGTTAGAGGAACATTGGATGTTTTTGCATTCTTATGTGTGTATCTCATCCTTTTTCCCCTCAGGGCTCTACTATGTCGACTCGGAGGGGAACCGGGTGTGTGGTGACCTGTTTGCTGTCGGTTCAGGCTCCATGTACGCCTATGGTGTGATGGACAGCGGTCTGCGTCAAGATCTGTCAGTGGATGAAGCCTGTGAGCTCGGCCGCCGCGCCATCTACCAGGCCACGTATCGCGATGCCTACAGCGGAGGGCAGGTCAACCTGTACCACGTCCATAGTGAAGGATGGACCAGGATCTCTCAGGAGGATGTACTTGTGCTGCATCAGAAGTACAAAGATCAGGCATAATTATCAAAATCAAAAGTTCAGTTGGGGCAACAAGCAGGCGAGGGAAACGGGTGGGTGAGGGTGTTAGGAGAATCAACTCTCAGTATCCATTGTTTAAGATGTTGAAATGTGTGTAGGCATCAATAAAAAAGGACTCATGATTTCCACTTGTGTTACTTTCTCATTTAGCCTCAGCTAGCTTAAAGCTTTAGAATTTGGCCATTTAATACAATGCCAGTTCCACTAACACTGCACACTCGGAGTCGGGAGGGCCGCAAACATGCTTTTGTGCCATTTGAGTAGCGTGGTGCTTACCCTACATGCATTTCATTTGCAACATACTCTGGGAAGCATTTTTTTAATCAATAAAAACTTGTGATGTTCTTTTATTCCAAGAGCAAGTTGTGATTCAACCTTAAGCGAGTTTTTTTTTTTTTAATGCAAATGTATGGTTCCATCTCTTTTGATATCATATTACCACAGTTTCGTGTTTACATCCATTCATCTGTTCCCCTAGCTATTGGGATGATGCAGTACATCCAGAGCGTGCATCGTCTTTGCTATATGTTCCGTGTTTATTCGTAAGGACTAGCAGTATACATATAGCACGGTTTAATTGCAAACCACCAGCCTTGGTAATTGTGCCTCCTGCGTTGTAACAGTGTGTTCTTCCCCTCATTGATAATGTGCCCTTCCTCCACTTACACTGCACAAATACGTCCTTTAATTGGAAGGGGAAATATATTCTTAATTCCTCTCCAACGCACACAGCTTCTCGGTGCGCAGTGTTGTTTTACAATGTAACGACCTGTGCTGGCAGAGTGCACCCCTCCAGTGGTTTTTATGTTCGGGGGGGAAAAACACTAATAAAGGGGATGAAGGAGAAATAGGAAGCCGCTGTCCTTGCAAACTATGGTTAAAAACTAGTTTCACAGGTGACTAGATAGCAGATGGAATGGAAATAGGATTTCGATAAATGGGGATGAGCGAGTCTCTTTAAGATGCTGCTGTTAGGTAAATGAAGTGATGGGAACTGCACCAGTAGTAGGAGCGTGCATGTTACTGATTATATGTGGAGACAGGATTAGATGGTTAATACTTTTCTGTACAATCTATCTCAAGAGTGGGTGAATTAATCCCACTGCATTATGATACATCTTTTGTGTGTGAAGTCATTTATTTTCCTTTTTAGATGCCATCTGTCCAAATGAATTTCATTTGGACAGATTTTCATCTCAACAACCAAGCGAAGGAATGTGTGACTGCACTCGTATTTTGGAAGTGTACCATTTACACATATTTTAAAGCAAGAAATGGAAGTAGCAGTACATCATTTAGTCACAAAGAATGAGAAGAGGAATATTTATTGACCATTTTGAAACACCTCAGTAGATGAGTGTCTCTCAGATGATGTCTCAGGTGTTTGTAGTTTTAGGTGTAAAAGCTTCCATGAAGATTCGACACCAACTCTTCCCTCATTTCCTCTCCCAAAATCACGACAAAGCTCAGGAACTCTTTCTGTTTTAGCTCAAATGATATAGCACAACGACTTAAGCCACATTTGTTCCAGTCTTATATGAAAGAGTGGATGTAGCACACTGTCATCTACTGTTCTCTAAATGGGAACACACTGCACTAGAGGAGACATGATACTTATAGAGATCATCAGTTCTTTACATAGGAAATCATTCTAGTGTGAAACCGTAGTTTCCTTTTAGGCAGCCTCTCTTTTTTTATTAACTTGCATACTTCAGATGCAGGTTGGGTTTTCTTTCACCTTTCAGACCTTTTTTATACAGTCTATATGAAGCATCCTGCGCTTTACAAGAGTTATTTCACTTCAGGCTTGATCCTGACATTTCTGATTTGTGTAACTTCTGACCGGCGTCATAGCTGTGTTACAAGGATGCTATATCAAAACAGTTTCTTTCTAAATGTTAAAAATAACTGGTCTTGTGATCATCAGTGTCATCCTCCCTCAGCTCTTTGTCTTTGTCACACTGTGGTCTTAAAAGTGGTCCAAGGTTTCTGTACGCTCACAGCTGGAGTGGAGATTCCTGACTGCTCCTTTGATCCATGTATACTTTTCAAAAAAAAATCAACCCTGTCTGTGGAGAATGACCTTGGCGTTGGACCAGCCAGACTGCAGAAAGTGAGCTGGCAAAAGAGCTGCTTGTCTTTCTCTGCCATGAAGATTGTATGTTGTCAACAGGTATTTCCAGAATAGCTGTTATTACCAGCACCAGCAGTCACAAACAAAGCTTTACACTCAGTGTGAAGGCAACACTGGGGAGGCTCAAGAAAATAAAGAAAATAGCTTCATTTTACACCAGAATTAGACGGAACGCTATGAAAATGACCATCTGGCTATGCTGAAAGGTGCCAGCGTGATCATTTTCACACTGCCAGAAAATAATAAAATAAGTCCCATGCCTACATAATGCCATCTGTCAAATGGTCATACGTGATTTTGCACCTGGACACCAGATCACCCTTTTGGAGTTACACCCACAGCATGTACGAGTTGTTGCTTGATTTCAGGCTGGCATTTTGAAATTGGATTTTAAAAGATTAAAACAAAACACGCACACAAGGGTGCACACCTTTGCTGACTGAGTACCTAGTCGCCATTGTTTATTCCTGTTGGTGTTTTACCCAGATGGAAAAACAAATGAGAAGTCTATTTAGCTTGGGTAATGACTCCCGGCTGGCTGCCTCTTGTCCACCCTGAATGCTCCCTTGGTGTCATCTAATCAGCACACCCAAGTCCTTAAACGCACGCCAGTTCTGACAAAAAACAAAGCTGGCATGAAGATAATTACGTTTTTCGTTCCCTCTGCATCATCGTCCTCACTGGCGCAAGAGGCAGCCTCTGCCTCGCCTCGTTTGAGAGGTGCTGTTTTTCATCCCTGGCGATGACAGCCACACTCTTGTCATTCCTGCAGCGTGCTCGCCATGTCTGTGTGCTTCCTCTACTCAAGACTCTTTTTTTTCCCCCCCTCACTTCCTTCCTCTTTAGCAGCGCTCACAGCAATTGTTCGTTTTTTTTTTTTTGGAACTTGATTTATTCAGCCTCACGAAAGAACACAGCTCAACAAAGTAAACAGTGGAACACTTGAGTTCGGTCCAATCTGAGTGAGCACTCGTTCATCGTCCAGCAGGCACTTCAGCGTCTGCCAGCCCGCTACTGCTGCTCTTGATGATGATGATCATGAGAGCGATAGTGAGGATGATGATAGCACCAACTATTAGTGCAGACCCTGCCCCATGAGGCCCTAAGCGGTCGTCTGTTTATTCCTTGTCACGACACCTGACTGTATAAATGGTGCCTGTCGGTTTGTTTTATTGTCAACAGCACGAGTCTTTGCCTCCCAGGCAGGCAGAGACAGAGTCAGAGATTCCAGCTCAGGATGTGGCGGTAAGAGCGATGGTACCTGCTATGGCCACTCCACTTACTCCCATCTGGCTTCTGGCCACATTCTTTTTTATTGCACTGCATCCTTTGGTACGACCGCGTCCCTCAGAGGAAATAAAGTGAATTGTGGATCTGTGAATTCTGTTGTTTCAGGGTGTCAAAAATGACTTTCACCTCAATGTCACTCACTGTGTTAGCATTTGTTAGCATTTTTTTATTGATTGATTGAACTCTTTATTCCGAACAAGTTAAAAAGAGTAAGTAAACAAACAAGGAAGACAAAGCAAGAAAAGCAACTGTGTTCAACCCCCCGACTCTCCTTGGGAATCTTGACACTTTTACAATTTCATCACTGAATGACAGACATGAACACAGATTTTAACATGTTAAAATATGTTCAATATTATTAACTGATCCACAGTTCCAGCATTGATCTCTGTCAGTTTGAACCGCTGAAGATCGCTTAAGGCTCAGATCAATAAATCCATCCACAGAGAATCAGTACATCAGCCATCGTGTTCTGCCCCGTCTCTGTTCTTTCGCTTGTCTGTCACAAAAACCTGCTGTAACTGTGTCGTGGAATAGCACCATGACTGCACCGACTCCACTATCGTTGTCATAGCTCCATATCGTCATTTGAAAAGAAAAAGAGGTGGGTGCAAAATGAATCTAGACAAAAAGTAGTGGGTACATGATTCCACCTACGATCCATGTACATACATACAAAATGGATATAAGGCATCAAAACTGATAAATCAATGATATAAATATCGAGACTAAAAAGGAAGAAAATTTACAAAAAAGAAAATTCAGAACAAAATCATGCACGAGGTAGTTTTAGGTTCACATGTCTGAAAAAGAGTGGTGGTTCAGCTTTGTGTAGGTGATGCACCATGAGGTGGAGATTTTTACTCGACCCGACCTTACACACTAGTTGATCCGTTATATTTTTTGGTGGTAATCTTTGTTGAAGTTTTGAGTTGTGGGTCTGCAGTGTACGGCATCCATGAGAGGCAGCTGTCTCTACTTTGTAATTCTGATAGAGGAGCGCAGAAGTGTCAGACCCAACTCAAGAGGTATAACGCTGCCAGGCTTGAGTTTCTCTCTTTCACCTCTCCATCCATCCATCCCACTTTTTTGGTTCCACTTTTCAACTTGACCCCCCCCCGTGACACCCTCAGTGTGCCGCCCACTTCCCTGTGGCCTTATCCAGCTCCGAACAATGGCGCACCCAACCTCTCCAAGGAACCACCGGGAAAATGGAACCATTAATTACCCACCCCAGAGCTTTGCTACCCCGAAATCAGCCCCTTCAGCTTCCTGTCTCTTTACTGACTCTGCAATTGGGATTCAGCTGTGAGCGAAGAAGAACGTGAGGGTAATAACAGAGGGTACCCGTCCAAACGGACGATCGCCCACTGATAGATGATCCACAGGGCCGGACGTGATGGAACTGATGTGAGGGGGCCTGGGAGTGACTCAGAAATGATTGACGCATAGTTTTGGCTCAGGGATTATGTGTGAGAGAAATAATGTATGACTCTTGCGCAGCTGAGACAAATGCCTGAAATGAGTAATGGACCTCTTGGAAGTTCAACTTCTTTGATCCCAAACAATTGCCCAGGTTGTCACTGCAGATAGAATTGATGATGTATTGAGTGTCAAGTAGACTAAATCGTTGAAATGGTAGTTAAATTAAACATCACAACCATGGGCATGGGGACAGAGATGCATTTGGAAGTACATTTTCAGAAGTCCTGCGTACAATGTAATGAAAAGTGGTGGGTACACATCCCCAATGTCCCGACTGAAATCGACACCTGATAACAATATGACTGTTACAATATAACCGTTACACACTGACTCTTTTTTTGTATCACACAGCATCTTGTTTCCATTTTCCTCTGCTCATCTCAGTCTTGAGTGCAGTTGGCCTTTTGTGGTATTTGGTGTGTGATGATTTCATGTGAGCACTCGGTGGGTAAAAAAACAAATCTCCTCAAGCATTCTCCACCTTTCCCCATCTTGAGCCTTCCGTCTCCATCACAAACATGCCCTTATCTCCTTTGTCATGTTTTCTGTGTTCTCTACTCCACTTTCACGTTCTCCTCTGCCCTCCAGCTTCCCAGTAACCTCCCTCTCTTCTTTCCCTATTATTTCTCATTCCTCCACCCCACTCACCTCCTTCTTCCTGCTTTCCTGTCGCAGCTCAGGACCAGTCGGCTCTCATTGCACTGATGGCCCTGATGATTCAGTTGAATGGTGCACTCTCTACTCTCCAAGGTCTTTTTCTCTGGAGTCTGCTCATGCAGCACATTCACATCCTCCTCAGGTCCTTCTTTGCAGGCATTGACGTTGGCCGCTCAACCTTATGACCTATGGTTGTTATTGTGTCAGATCAGAGCTTTGCATACTTGTGTGTTGTTTTTCTGTTGTTATCTTGTAATCTCCTTTATGATGTGTAGGAAACCAAAGCTGACGCATTAAGGAGCAGTCAAATGCCTGCTGTGGGGGAGTGTACGTGTTAAGATATTCATTTGTGGGTTAGCTGTGTGGGAGTATTAAATAACGTGGATAATGTATTTTTTCAGGTTTTCCGTGATTCTCACACTGAGCCGTCTTATTTTAGATCTCAGGTGCAGGAGTTCCTGTTTGATCTTGGCGCTACCCAGTCAAGGGCCAGTAATGCACGCTACCTGAACCTCAGCTACCTTCTATAATTCATCTCTAATGGTGCACGTCTCCCTCGGTCCGCATCCGCGCACTGCAGATGGTTCTGGTTTGCCCCTTGTTCAACTTTCTCTGGCTGCTACGAGGGCGATTTCCTGAAATGCAAATGATTGAGTCTCTATCTATTTATCTGAAAGCCTGTGTCCCATTTCTTTTCTCTGCCCCCACCATCATGTGAAATATTATCCAGAACTGAACTTGACGCAATGACGGGGCTGTTTGAGAACGAAGCACGTTATAACATTGATACTCAATTTGATTGATTATTTTTTATCGAACAAAAGGTTCATGTGTTCATTGTGTGCAGTTGCAGACTATGTGAGTTGTGTGTTTCCAGGCAGCACGCTCAGCTGTTACTCCTCATCGCTCTCCTGTGAAAGTGAACAAATGGTGCGTATTGATTTATAGCTCAGCGTTATCAAAGTGTTTGTTAATTGAACAGAAAACAGGCTAAGCCTGCAGCTGACACAAACATCTACAACCGGCCTGTTCTATGCTCCTAGGACGGCTGGGCAAAAGAATACCCAGGTGACTACTGTACCTTCTTCCAGGTGGGGGACAAGAAGTGGCAAGTGAGTGGATGAGTGATCAGTGATTATCATTTAGTAAGTATCTATGTTAAATTGGTATTTATTTTAGCAATTTTAAAAACACAGGATATATTGATGCAGGCAAAAGAAAAGAAAAAGGAACAAATAAGTTATTTCTGTCTGTCTTCTTCTCATACATGGTTCTGGAATTGGTATGTGCCTGTCTTATCCAGTCACGTCCTCACATCTTGTGGTCAACTTGTTTCCAACTGTCACTGCCATGAGATAGTTGTCTATTTTCCAAAGAAAAGAAATTGTTCTATTCAGTATAAATGCCTAAATTGCATCCTGGAATATAGTGTGAACTTAGAATTACTATCTGCACACTGAAGGAAAGAAATGTCATGTTCGAAGATAGAACAATCTGCAGCCGGAAGAAAACAAAATAACATTCTAATTAAATAACATGCTGGTAGAACAAGATTCTTACAGCAAGACAGAGGGTTTGGAACACAGTGAACAGGAGTTCAGAGAGAACACTGCTGAATGAAATGACTGAACAAAGGATATAAGATCAGTGTGACGGAGGGAACAATGCAACATCCTCAATGTCTCATTCATTACAAGTAGACGCATTAACAGATAGACGCATCAGCAGCAGATCCCCCCCCCCATAATGTCCTTCTCAAGACAGACTCATGTTTCAGCAATATTCAGTTGAAGTGTTCAGTCGTTGGCAAATTAAATCAACATTTTGCAACAGCATGTATTACTGAAATGATGTAAAACAATGATCTTAAACAAATAAACTTGTGAATTTGGCATTTGGCATTTGTCCAGTTTGTTTCCCTTGAGTGAAGATCCGCATAAAAGTGACTTTGAAATGAAACTGGCAGCATCCTTACTCCTCACAGCGATGTGCTTGAGAGCAGGGGTGGCCAACCATATGTCTGTCTGCAGGTTCTGCCTCCACCATGTCACCTCAGCAGGGGGTTACCTGAAGCTCTTCAGCCGGTAAATCACATAAAAACTGCAATACAGATGGTGTTTCCTCTTTCTTTTCACTCAGTGAAACAGTCAGTGGAGCATTTGCTTCACCGTTGTCTGTAATCCCTCTCGTGCTTGTTACTACAATACACTTCATCCAGCACTTCACTCGTGGGCCTTCTTATTGCTCTGGGAGGTTCCTCCAGTGCTGACGCTTTCTGTGGATATTTACTACGGTGTCTCGCAGCTGCTGCTCTGCGTTGTTGTACAGAACAACCTTGTAAATCTGTTCAGGTGTATTTATGCGGTGTCTCCTCCACAGTAATCTGTGCTGCAGCTGTCCCAGAACATAAAACATTAACGTGGTTTTTGTCACCTCTGAGCAGAGCAATACTTTTTCTGGAGCCCTTTTTCCTTCCCAGGGTATATTTCCACTGTAGCCATTATCCTTTGTCAAAACATACAAGCCCTTTCTCCTTCTCTATCTCAGCCGTTTGTTTGTTATTGTACCCTGTCTCATTCCTGTGAATAAATGTAAGCTGTGTGTTGAACGGAGGAGGAAAGAAGAACACACCGCAGACAAGCTCCCAGCTCACTTCTCTCCATGTGCAAATGATGATTTGCAGTATTAAATTGAATTTGTTTGTTTGCTTGTTTTGCTTCTCACCTGAGTCCTGGTAATCTCTCCTCTCCGGCTGTGATGTGGCGTCTGTGCTGCGGCACAGGCTTTCATCTCGCCTAATTGGCTCTGATGGCCTCTGCAGGGAATTTCAGAGGAGACGGGCCGCAGCGTTTTCAACCTTTCAGACGCCGAGGGGTTAAAACTTCACTGCGTGGGATTAATGAAGGGTTAATGAAGCAGATGAGAGGAATGGGCTGAGGTATGACCGACATGTGAAGCTGTACAACCCGCTGCTGCTCTGTCGTCTGCTGCCAAACTTCAACCAGGACCGAGCCAGGAGTAGGTGGCAACTGGATGGAGCATTATGATGCTGGTTAACATGTGGGATGGGTTTTCCTCACTTGGTCGTTGCTCTAGTTTGTTTACATCTTGCACACTGTGCGAGTGTGCGTGTGTGTATGTGTGTGTGTGGGGGGGGTAGCATCTGTGGATGACGCATGTTTACAAGTGGACGGCATCAATGCTGTTTTCTGTGTGGTTTCATCCCGTCCGTCGGGGATGTGAGCTTCTGATGGTCTTCCACTTGAACACAGTTGGCCCGCCTCCCGTAACTCCTGTGACCCGCTTGTTTCTCTCCCTCCCTTCATTCTCCACATCGCTTCACCACACCTGAGGCCTGCAGGCACATGCTGCTTCTGCCAGGTGTGTCTTTGTTATCAACGGAGACACTGTATGCAGTGTGTGTGTGTGTGTGTGTGTGCGCGCGCACTGAACACAAACATCCACAGATCAAGGAAGTCCATGATTCCCATTTCATTCAGGTGCATCCCTTTGTTTTCTGTCCTTTATAGCATATTTGACTGAGGAGAATATCTGAAAAAGGTTCTACTGCTGCACTGCACACACTTCATTCCCTCAGAAGTCTGTGATCACGTTTGTGACTCCTCAATCATAAAACCAAACATCAGTGTCTCCCCATCTGAGATGCACAAGCCTTGTTCTGTGAAGGTTATGTAGGTTTGTATATATATTTAATATTTGAATGTCAAAATCCAGTTGGTGTTTTGATTTCCGTGCTTCTCTGTGCTGTAGATATTCATGTCAGGATGAGGCAGCAGGGGCTTGCATTGCAAAAATATCAGTCTGTCTGTCCATCTGTCCATTTTGCCAATCTGTGTGGGAGATTGTCCAGCACGTGTCAAACTGTCTGCGTTGCCGTTCCCCCCCCTCTGTGTCTGTCTCCTTCTCCTCATTGACTCTTGCCACAGGTCTCTGAAGGCTTACAGTGTTTATCTCTGTGCACCTGAATTAGTCCTGTGGTTCATGTACGTGTGGTTCCGTATGTCGATGTGGCTGTCCATTTATAAGTGGGCTTAGTGTGTGTGTGTGTGTGTGTGTGTGTCTGCCTCCATGTCTGCTTGTGTAGGGCTGACGTGCCCACCTGTCAGTCATCTCTCAGCAGGGCATTAGCTATCTGTCAAGACAAGGTCATTGGAACTCCGTCTCTGCTGAGCCATTCAGACGGCAGATATTATTTTTACCTGACGAAGGAAATCTTACAGGAATATTCTTAATATGGAAAATAACGAGTTCCCCACACGTCTAGCAGATACAAAGCGACATTAGCATTCTGGTAACATACTGTTCTACATCATTCTAAGCTTTATTTTGGTCTCAGACTCCAGAGGGAAATATCTTGCTGGCTTTTATCTTGAGCCACTTAATCCTATGCTGTGCTAACCAGGTAGCGCCATTACTCAACATGTGCTGTTTGGCACCGCGCAGGTAGAATGTGTAGTTTATTAGGCCTAAATGTAAACAGTGAAGCTGTGTGCTGTAAAAACCCATAACAATGAGCTCCATGGAGAGCAGGAGCGCTTTGGAAATGTCATTGAGATTGTCAGAATGGCAGCTTCACGTACACGCTCATCGGTTGTTGAAGTAATAGTGTTGAAGTAACTACATTACACTCAACAGCCTTTAGCTTCACGTTCCGCCTTTTATATAAGCAGCCGCATCACAACACTCAGAATAGTTTTATATAAAAAGAAATACAAACACACCTACTGCAGTTGGAGAGTGGAAAGATTCATCTGTGTGTTTCTGCAGAGATATCAATCAGACACTTTGTGCTAGGTTTTATTTGTCAGACAGCTGAATACTTTGTCCATGGCACATAGAGGAGCTAACTGGTGCGAGGTGAGCCAGACTTTATTGGACGAGACAATGAAGAGACACGGTGACGTTATTATCTTAACTGTTGCTGTAAGCATCCAACATGGCTAGAGAACAATTTTATGGGTAAAAGGGAATGTCCAGTGTTTATTTTATTCAGAAAAATAAATTACCCCCATACTACTGCTGCTATCCACTCCCACGACCACTCTTCTTTCCATTTTCTCACTTCCTCTTTCTTACATACCTATCAATAGCAACTAAACCTCCCATAAAATGTGATTCCAGTTGCAGTCAATCGACACAGTGATCATTGCTCAGTGCTGCAACACCAGCAAATATCACTTCACACTCAAGTGAAAACACGTTTTGGTCCGCATTCAGCCAACACCCCCCAAACGCAGTCATAGCAGATGGTGGGTGTGCTGCCGATATTCAGATGAATTTGGCTACCTAAGCAGATGTGTACACAAACAGAAACACACACATGGACTGCGTGAAGATGTGTTGTCACATACGACTTCAAAACTGGGGACCAAACACATGAGCACAAAGATGACAGTGCACGAGGCAAACGAGTCCCCCTCATGAACGCACAGCGTCTGGGGGAGCTGAGGGTCATGTGAATGCAAAACTTGGATCTCGACCTCAAGAAGCATAGAATAGGGGGCGAGGGAGAAGAGTGAAGGAAAGAGAGGGGGAGCAGATGGGTCAGCCATCTGGTGGTTGGAGGAGAAAACGAGGGAGATGAGAAGAAAAAAAGAAGAGGGAGGGTATGTTATGTGTGTGTGTGTGTGTGTGTGTTGGTTTCATGAGATGTATCTCTGTGTGTGGCTGGAGTAGGAGTGTTGTGTTTGCGTGGGACTGTTTATGTGTGCAGCAGGGTCGGCCAGTCAAGAAT
>CAAKHB010005946.1:0-13827 GCA_901007665.1 Aeoliscus strigatus | reverse complement strand
CTCACAGGGCGCACACACACACACACACACACACACACACACACACACACACACACACACACACACACACACACACACACACACACACACGTCATGTGATCTTCATATATAAAAAGCAAATGAATTGTGACTCGTCATTTATTTAAAAGAGCCAACAGATCTGACTCATTCCTGGTCGTCACACTAGTCACGTTTGTGGCCCGTGTGCACGTCTTTTCCAGCAGCTTTGTCCCCTGCGACTGTGCGGGTGCACTCCTTCTCCCTGCTGTGATACCTGTGCAGGTGTCTCCCATTGTCTTAGGTCTGCAGGCTGGCTGCACACCTTTAAGGAGACACACTCACCCAGAATCTATACTTCAGGGAGGCAGAGTAGCACAGATGCCATTTGTCCGCTGGCAGGTCTGCTCTCTGGAAGATAAAAGCTGACACCTCACGCTCACTTACACGCAAATAGCACATTTTAAACCACTGCGTTTTCCAACATTAACAATGTATAGTGAGAAGCTGCTTGAAAATTTGGTTTGAAATTCTGAACATGTTCATTTATTCATGGTAGATGAATGCTTTTGAGGGGAATTCGCTTTCCTTGTATTCCTCAACCTTTATAATGTATTTATAAGTGGTTTTCACTTATTTTGAGAGCCTGGTAAAAATAAAATTATGTTCATGAAGTAAGTAGTATAAAGAAGATCCAATGATGATTGTCTCTTTTAACTTTCTTAGATAAAATAGTAAAGTAAATAAATGAGGTAATCATGACATCATTTGGCTTGTATCTATTACTCCTGCTGTGACCCTTTTTGTAATAGTACAAGTACAATAAAATCATGCAAATAGAACCAGAACTTGACATTGCGGTTTAACAACCCCTTAGGTTAGGTTCAGTTAGGTTCGGTTAGGTGACCCCCAGCTGCTTCCCTGATGTCAGACAGCGGAGACGTCCCGCTGCTAATTTATGTGTGGTGCTGTTTACTGAGTGTAGTTTCTCTCTCGTTTGGATTGATCAGGTTCAGCAGTCCCTGATGGAGGAAAGCCGCTGAGAAGAAGGTGATTCAATCGTAAAACTGAAATGGTGTATGACACGAGCGTTGGAGTAGAAAATCATTTGTTAGACGCGCACATGCTGGCTGTTAAGAGGGTCAGTGTGCTTTAAACCACATGCCTGTTGGTTCATGGAACAGCATCTTCAAACTTCTTTCTGCACGATCATCTAATTTCAGAATTCTGTATCATCAGGAAAGACAAACAGCTGGCATTTTACTGGTTCAGGTTCTTAACTAAAAATGTTCCTAAACATCAGTTTCCAACAAGAGCAACATAGCAAGAATCATTTTTGACCTCCACTAAGGAGGTTATGTATTGGTGTCGGCCTGCTCTCGGCAGGATTATGCCAAAACTTTGGATTTTGAGGATTAGCGACCCATACTTAAGCATATGGGATGTAACTGGAACACGCTCTGCGCAAACTGCTTTGTTTCAAGCATGCTCATACTCTGTGCAGCCTTTACGACTTTGTTTGTCTTAACGGGTTCCTTGAGAAATTCCTCCCACCGGAATAATATCATCCATATGAAACAATGGACATCACTGAAATGCCATCTATTACCACTCACCTACAGTACAATCCAGAATCAATAAATATCATGATGTTGTTCATGTCATGTTGAACTGCTGGTTACGAGACGTGTCCTGTTTAAATGAAAAATGAAATGGAGACCAGGACTATACTTCACACCAGCTGTGGTGACACAAATCCTGCTCTTGGCTGACAACCTTTGATGAATGGAGGAAAATGTGCGTAAATTCTGCACCCACACTCTCCATAACCTAAACAAATGTAGTGCAACACACCACTCCTGCAGTAAATCCTCCCGTCATGATGATTATAATGTTCACTTTTTATTGAATCTGTTTGAGAGCTGCTGATTTATTTTGAAGGGCTTTTGGATTGAACAGGGTTATACTGGGAGCTATTTGTGATATTTTATCCTCTTCTCGTGCATTTAACCTAACAATGAGAATAATAATAACAATACAGATATTTACAGGGAAATTTAATTAGAATGACTTACAGGATGAAATATGGCCAACAACCACTGACATGAACTATCTGAACATAATTTACTCGTTTTGCACATTTTAGGGACGACTAGGCTCGGTAATCTGTCTCGTAATTGAAAGGTACTGGTTCAATCCCCAGCCCCTCTAGAATGGTGATGAAATGTCTTTGAGCAAGATACTGAACCACTAATTGCTCCTGAGGAGTTGCAAGGCGCCGCCGACATCAGTGCATGAATATGAATGAGGTGATGGTAAAGTGCTCTGGATAAAAGAAACGTATATTGTATGTACACTCCAGATCAAACACCAAAAAAAAAAAAAAAATAAAGCTAAGAGGCAAAAATATTACAACGAGAATTCAGATGATGTGCCATGTTCATGGGTTAACGGTATCTGATGATTTTTTTTACATGTCTCCCAAAGCTGTGGGAATTCGGTAAAAGTGTAAAATCCTTACAACCCAAAAGTGTGAAATTAGACGTTACACATTTAAGTAAAGTGAAACAAGTTAACATTTTCAGCTCCACTGCACCACAAAATCTCCAGCAGCATGGTGACAGGCTGAGCCTCATTTGTAGGGGGAACCTCCAGAGTGTGTTGGACAGAGGTCCTGGATGCCAGGCTCTGAAGCTTTCCCTTGCTGTGGGAGCTGGATGTGAGATGGATGTGAGCTGGCCGGTAGAAAGGCAACAGACGTGCAGCTACTGGCAGGACTTCTGCACACACACACTGGCCTGGAGTTGCTGGAAGACAGGTGACTTTCGAAGGAGCCCAAGTGAAAGCGATGCCAGGTTTTAGCAGATATTTGGCGGCAGGAAATGAGACTGGAAGAAGTGGATTCAATGGCTGTATTTATATATTCTACAACATACAAGGTCAGTTTAGAAATGAGGTTTCCTGAATGTGCCATATCCACAATAATGTGCCATTTTTCACCTGAGGCAACAATATTTTAAAACCTGCTGCTTTTACAGTATGATGACAGTAAGAAAATTAGATTGTAGTAATCTCAAGTGAGAAATTCACAATTTTCAGTTCAGTAGGACGTAGAGAACATTGACATTTATTTGTTTCTCATATGTTTTCACCTGCATCAGGTTAATTATGGTTATAACCACTGCACTACCATAAGACGACCGTGCTGTCATTATATGTAGCATGTGAGTGGTTGTCTGTCTGTCGATTCATCAAGGGTGTACCATCTGTTTACCCGTTGACAGCTAGGATCGGCCCCAGTATAAACCTTAAACAGGAATTAACAGAAGAAAATGAAATACCGTTATTATAATAAAAAAAGAAGAAAGAAAAGTCGCCTCAGGATCATTGTTTCACGCAGCTTAATAATGATGAAACTGCTGTGAACTAATGTCATTAATGTCGCTTGTTAATAAGTAATGAACATTGTTGAAGTTGATTTTCACACGTGAAGCATGTGCGACCTCACTGTTGTAGCCTCTGGGTTCTTCCTTGGGCTAACATGCAACGTCAAAGCAGAACATAATTACAGATTCACTTCATTGGCCTTTGACAAGACTTAAATGCAATAGAAATAAAAAATGCATCAACAGGCTATGGGTCTGCTTTCTGCTGAACTTTGACACTTGTTCTTTGAACAGCAACGCTATTGTGAAGACGCAGCTCTGCAGCTAATAGTCTTTTACTCAGTTACTCCCCTTGCTGCAGAACTTAAGTGACCTTCTAGATTGCTGGCATCTTTTTTTATTTGACACTGACAAGTAAGTGCCAACCTTGGATGCCATGCATATTCGATGCATCACGACCAAAACTAAAGCATGTTTTCTTTTAGCGTCAGTTCACAACAACTTTTACCCCATGACTTAGCATAATGACTATTCCAATAGAAACCCTAACTTATGTTTGGACATTTTGTAACTGGAGCTGCTGGGTGCTGTGCCAGTTGTAAACATACTGTAGAACCTGGTGCTGAGGGTGTTGTGTAATGCTCCAGGTGACTGACCAATGTGGGCATGAAAAGTGAGTGCACCAATGACAGTAATTCTCCGGACAGAGACAGTGCAAGAAGGTGGATGCCAAGGAAAGAAACAATGTAAATGACAATGTAAAAGACACCAAAAGCCATGAATATTTTACTATCTTCTTTTAGAGGATGTCATCCTATGGAAAATGCCCTTTTCATGACACAGTGATAAAGTAGGTTTGTGCTTGTTCACAGGGACTGAATGCAAAATCAATTCAAAAGTGATTCTTGTTAAGATCTGTGATGTTTCACGTCTTTGTCGCTTCAAACTTTCCTTGGAACTTGGACCATCTGTAAACTCAATTACAATGGTGTTGTCCGAAATGTAAATGTAACATTTCCATCACATTCACTTCCATGCTGCATCAGATGACTTCACATAAATAAAATTGTTCTGATTCTTCATGTTCCCACCTGCTATGTGGGCATGAAAGAGGAAGAGGAGCTTCAGTGTTTGAGGATTATGAGGAAGAGTTCCAGTGACTGATATAGTTATTGAACATCGTACAGTGTGGACAGTCTGTCAGCGGGTGTAAATAATCCTCATATCAGGAATAAACACGTCTCCTGTGTGAATTGTCCGTAGCAAATACTGTTGGCCCAGGCTTATGTATTTTAATGTTGGTCAGAACACGGCTGAATATTATGTCAGGTGGTTGTCAGTGTAAAAAGTTTGAGAACCACTCAGATCGGTTATTTAAGCTGCCGCTCACATATATAAGGTGAATTACCAGAGATGTCTCCTTTCCTTCAGGTGTTGGAGAATGTTATGCTTGCTGTAGCAGCATATTTTAGGCTGATTCAGCCAGCGGATGTTTTACCTGTTTTTTTTTCCTGTTCTGCAGCTGCTGCTCATGATGAGGACATCTTCTGCTTCTAGGCAGCTTTTTTTTTTACAGGCTATTTTGCATTAGAGCTCCAGCTGGTAGCCAGCTAGCATCTGGGTACAGAGGCCCTGTTGTCTGTTGAGCACATTTGCTCTCTAGTATGCACACTGCAATTTAATATGCCCACCGACACCGCTAATGCTCATCATGTCATTTTGTCATGCAAAAGAGAAAAGTTGATTTATACTTTGACATGGATTAAAGTGAATGTATAGTGGAACTGCTGGATGTAACATCTCTTTCAGATGATTATGAGTGTGTGTGTGTGTGTGTGTGTGTGTGTGTGTGTGTGTGTGTGTGTGTTACTGCAGTGTGATATGAAGGCTAATAAAAGTATAGTACAGTATATGAGCACATTTATGTTGTCAAGGCCTGGCTCTGAAACTGGAAAATGAAGGGAGACGAGACATGATCACAGGGTGCTAATGAAGCACACACCACAACAACACTGCTTCTGTCTACGGACAGTATAGTGCGTGTTGCTTTCTGTGATTATAATAAGTAGCAGATTGTTTCTGGATAGCATTATGAAAGGAGAGAGTGTGTTGCAAAGTAATCAGGACCTTAAACTAAATCTGTGCCTCTTGTCTAAACCAGTGTTTCGAGTAAAATAATCCTGGATAAGCATTTACAGATTCTAAACTTTCCATGTTGTTTAAACTTTCCGGCCTGTTTTCATCTCTGGTCGTCAAATCTTCGTAGTATTATCACATTTTTGTCGATCACCAAAAAGCCTGGTGTTCCACCATCCACCATCCCAAACTGCTCGCACAGTGTTTCTGCCTACGTCTGCTACGTCATAATGTCAAAAGTCAAACATGCTTTGTGTCTCTTTAAATGATTTAAAGAGAGAACATGTTTATTTGTCATGTTGCACAGTTTCCTCTTTAGGTAACATATGAGGCATAAATTCTGTAACAGTGGAAGTGTAGATGAGGTGAAGAGAGATTCAAGCTAAGATAAGCTTTATTTGTCACATACACAGTTACAGAGAGGAAAATTCTGTATCCAGTTACAACAATCACAGAATATATTCATGTAATTAGAATAAAATAAAAAGAACAAATGAACGAAATTAAATGAATCGACAAAAAAAAGAAAAACAGACAAAATACTCCAGCAGTTTGATTATGTGTAAAAAATGTAATAAAAATAAGAGGAAGATTCACTCACAAACTGATGTCAAAGACTAAAACACAAATTAATACACAATAACTTCATTCAGACAATTTCAAGGATTCAAACAGCAGGCAGTTTGTGGGTGAAATGCGTTTAGAACTGGATAGAACAAGATAATATTAATGCATCGTCTTACAATCATTGGTGAAAATGGAATCAAGTAGTTTTATAGTCATCTCAATCGAAAGTAGATCCACATGCTGAATGTGTTTGGGTTGACTCTACTGGATTGTTCCTCAGCTGCTCTTCGCAGGTCATAACTTTATTTTCTGTGTCCATTGACTCTGTGTCAAGTGAAGGCAGCAGAGTTAATAAAGAGTCAAACATTGGCCTGAGGAGGGAAACAGGAGTGTACGCTGGGGAAAAAAAAACTATATTTGTGTCTCCCCTACAGCAGTAGTTTGCTCATTCAAACTAAACTATTTATGGTCGAACCTGTGGTTACAACACTAACGGATTGGTCATCAAACATTCCTCGTATATTAAATTAACTATCATTTGTGTGACTGTTACTATAGTCTGATGTGTAGAAGCCACAACGTCTTTGTGAGTGTGTGGGCGGATGGTAAATAGGCCGACTGTCTCCTTGGAGATTTATATTTGAATACCACTCAGGGCTTCTGGCTTCTTAATGTCATTTAGGACAAGTTGAAGTAATTGGTTTGCTCCACCTTTAGAAAATAATTCTAATTGAAAAGTAGAGGCTTGACTAATTCAAGACAGTCAAACGCTGTGTGTGATTGATTAATCCTGCTTTGTGTGTGTGTGTGTGTGTGTGTGTGTGTGTGTGTTTTTAAACCATTCTGTAATATGTTCTTTGCTTGTGGACAATTGTTTAGTGGCATTTTAGCAGTAAATGTGTGGGGGTTTTAGGTTTTTATATTGCTGTTGGCGTGAGCATACATGTGCAATACGCCTGCAGATATTGAAGGTATGAAATTCATACTAGGAATGTTTTCAAAGTATAGAACCCTCTGATTGACAGTCGGGCTCAACAGCCGACTAGAAGAACTCGCAAACCCTCACCGACGGCTTTGCAAAGGCTGCATTGATTTGGTGAGAGAATCAGTGACAGTTGGATGGCTGTTAAACAGAGACAGAAAGAAAAGCTAAATATCAGTGCGTTCGTATATGATCATTTGCATTCAGACAATTGACTGCGCACCTCTCCTGGCATAAAGCCCTTGTCATATTCATACCTGGACTCCCGCCACCATCAGACACCAACAGACAGTCCGCGCTTTGCTGTCAGTCTGCGGTATTATTGTGAGCAGCAGCTTTACTTTAAATGGTAAATGCCACATCAAATGGAAAGGAAGGGAGCGATGGACAAGGAGGGGAGAAAAAGAGCTGATGACAGAGCCTCAGGGAACAAACATCACCTTCTGTCTGGCTCCCTCACAGCACAGAGCAGACAGGTGAAGGGAGGAGGACGGCTGCAGCAGTGTGTGAATCCGTGTGTGTGTGCACGTACAGGAGCTGCATCCTCCGGCCCAAGAGAAGGGCATCTGTCCTTCTCCGCTCCGCCCTGTCTCTAGCATGCGGCAGCTGTCTGCGCCAGCGCTGTAGTATTAGTCTTAGCCGCTATACCTGTCTGGCGTCTCGCTGTAGATGTAGAGTAGCATCCCACATCTGCCCGGCCGTCTGTTACCTTCCTGCTATCTGTCACTCTGCCTGTCCGTCCTCATCTCATCCATCTATGAGGCTGCATGTTCCCACTGCAGTGAGCACACTCTCTATCTTGCTATACCCACCTGCTTGTCTATTAGATTCATCCATGGCTGTGCAGCTTTCCTGTCACTCCTCATACCGTCACTGGCTTCCAGTACGTGCTGCTGTGCATATGCCAGTGTGGTCTGTGCCTCTGTTCTCTGTGGATCCTATATACTCATAGATGACTGGAGGATATATTGGGATCAAAACTCTGTGGGGAGGAACCCCCCCACTCCCCCAACGTATGACAGTGCCCTGCAAGAGACACATGCTATCAGCCTGCATACACAATTACTGGCTTGTGTAAGAATAGTGTCTGGAAACCAGCATGGGACTGGAGGGGCGGTGAATAAATCAAATGTTTGAACATGAATGTGAGGTATGTGTGCAGGTTTGTTTGATTTTCCTGCTGGTTGCCGGTCCCGGTGGGCGTTAAAGGGTAGCTTAGCATGAAAAAAGAGCAAGGAAAACTGGAACAATTGAGACTGTGACCTCACAGCAGCTTGACTTGATAGTCTCCCTGAGTTAAATCAGCTCACACATTTTTTTTTCCCCTCACAGTGTCATTTAAATTAGCTAATCAGCTGTCATCACCAAAGTGATTCAGCCCATTCAACAAAGCTTTTATATTTGCTGTCTGAAAGTAATTTGCTCCGGCACACCGGTGAAGAATTTAGATTATTTTTAAAACAGGTTTAATTATCATGTTTGATCAAATTAGCTCTCCTTAACTACCAAGAAACTGAGGATTTCATTCCGATCATTATTATAAAACACAATGCAACAAAAATTTGTCTGTTTACACTCGGCTTCCATTTGAAGACTGATTTGCATTTGCATCAGCGCTCGGGTCCTTTGGGCCAAATGCAAACAACATGATGACAATTCCAACATAATGATATTTAACGGTTGCTAATCAGCAATTAACATGGAGTGCAGCCGGGGCTGATGGGACCGTCGTTATTTCAGCTTGGTCATCAACTGAAGTATTAGAAATAATATTAGAAACTGAAGTTGTGACCTTATTAAGTCAGATGGAAAGTCAGGAAAATCTGGAGTGATGCGCAATAGTTGTCAAGATGCTGCATTTGAAACCAAATTCTCTGGAAAAGTAGGATGATTAAAAAAAGGAAGTAATCCACTTGGGACCATGAATAGTCCTTCAGTCTACTCATTGTTGAGATGTCTCAGCCTGCATGTGATTAGCTGACAAAACGTAGCATATGACAAAACACTCAAACACTCAACAACAAATTAACCACCATTATATTCAGTGCTGTATGAAAACATCTAATCCACATGGAGATATAATGATGGGTTACTGAGAGGAATCATTTGATACGAGACAGGACCGAATGAATAATCCTCCTCATGCACATGATGAAGTTAAAAGCTGCTGGTTGTGGAACATGTCTCTTTATCGGCTGCCTTAAAGCACAGCACTTCTGCTTCTGTTTACAGTCTATCCAGCTCGGTTCTGCTGCATCGCCAACTCACTTCTCCTGCCAAACACATGTACGGCAAAACTCAGTCTCCAGGGTTCCGCAAAGGGAACGCTTATGGGCAGATGTTCACCCAGGGCCGGAGGGAGACGAGACAAAGTAAAGATCAAAACCATTATTACACACACACACACACACGCGCACACACACACACACGCACACACACACACACAACGCTCAACCATCACGTTAATAATAGAACTTTTCATTAATGAGACAGAGCAAACACATTTATCGCTCAAACCTTCTCCCTCACAGTCTCTAGACATGCACGGGCGCGCACAAACACACACACACACACACACACACACACACACACAGAGCCTCCCAGTGGATAAATCAGTCCTTTCAAGCTCCGTCGTCTGGCCCTGTTGTACTGTAATTCCATAATAGAGACGTACTCTCTCTCTTTTTATGTTCTTCTGGTCACCCTCACATCTCCTGCCTCTATCTCTCTCACGTCTTCAAAGAGCCTCTGGTGGAGTTTGTCTGCGGGCACAGTGTTAACACCATTAAGAGTGTATCAACGAGGAGGGTGTGTGAGCCTCATACAACACGTGTGTGTGCACACGTGCGTGGGTTTGTGTGTGAAGATGAGGAGGTTCTTCAGTGATAAGAACGGCGGTAATAGCTTTTTGAAATTGGACCGTGATGACGATGAAGAGGGTCTGATTAATGTGAATATAATAATGTTATCAGTGGTTTGTAATCAGGTGATGGCACAGTGCTGATAATGGTGATGTTAATGATGACGATAGTACAGCTGTAATTAGTCCAACGGGACATTTTAAATGGTTCTTATTCAACAACGCAGGAAAAGGTAGTGAGTGTTGTAAGGTTTATCTGTGTGTTACGTACATGAACGTAATGAAAGATGGAACTAAGTGGTTGAGGATTCTTGTCTGCAGTGAAGTTTCTCCACTGTTGCATGTCGGGTGAGAAGATTCCATAAGAAGGTAAAAGAAGCTAATGCAAACAAATAGATTCAACAGTATTAGATGTGAAACTAAGTGTGTGCTGATGGCAGTTTGACACAGACTAACTAGTAACATTTACCTGCCCTCGTCTGCAGCAGGTCTCTGCTCTGCTCTGCTTCAACATCTGCTCTTCGGGCAGTGGAAGTGCAGGATTTCATCTCCTGTTGGAGAGTTTTCATCATGTGCTGTGCAACTAGCCACAGCTTCCTCGTGTCCCTCCCTGTCCTCCAAAGTCTGGTGAGTGGCCTCATTGTGCTCGGTTTTCTGTCTTTGTGGTACACTAACCTGTTTTTGAGACTCGGAGTGTCCTGGATGGCGGCTTTCACAGTATCGACTTCCTGCTCAGCTCCTGTGAGATTTTAGAGTGAGACCTCACCCATCTGCCTCTGTGAGGATCCTGTCTGTGATGCTCTTGTGTTTGGTAATAACTATCTGAGTCTGTCTGGTCATGAAAGACAGCCTACATTATACATTATGGACATTTAAATGTTTTTACTTCATCCCATTAAGTCTTACTTCAGCTCACTCCTTTTCAAATAAGTTTCCGTTTGGTTTCTTTTCTTTTTGCTATACTATAGTTGATACGTCCTCTTGTGTGTTGTGGATGTCCTAGAAAGTTGTTCTGTTTACATATTTGAATGAGATAAACAACAACATTTAACCTCAACTTTGGTCCTTGTGAATCTTTTCTACTTCAGGCCGAAACAAACCCCCAAAACATCTGGAACTGTGCTTTAAGTGACATAAACAACTGACAATAAAAAGTGGCACCAGATTAGTACAAACTAAAGCCACATCACTTAACTGTTTATAAATCATTTGGTGATTCTCGATTGCACATTTATGAGCATTAATAAGCTAAGACTCACATTTGCTGGCATTTTGCTTTCATGAATAAACCACTTGAAACACTCTTAAGAAGTCCCCACACTTGGCTGAGAACCTGATCACAACCTTCAAACTTCTGGTCGCCCTAGAACGACTCCAGGAGGTTTTGTCAGACAGGTGCGTCAGGGACCTGCTGACATTGTGTTTACTTAGGTCAAGTTGGAAAGAGATTCACAGATTCGAACTTCCGGGATCAATACGGCTGAGGCAAAACGTTGTCCACACACAAATTATGCCTCTGGTCCATCATCATAGCATTGACTGCGAGCGCCAACCCCCCCCCCAAAAAAGAAAAGAAAAACAAAGATCCTCCTCCGAACTTCATCGACAACGTTAATATCTGTGCGCAGTCGGCAAACCCAGCAAGTGTGCAGGGACCGTCTGCAAATTGCAAAACGCTGGTAACCCCCCCAAACAAACAAACAAAAAATCAATAACTCCATTGTCTTATAGTATACAGACTCCAAAATCACTCCACACATCAGTGGTGTCCTCATGATCATGCTACAACTGCTGTTTGGTTGTTTTTGTTTTCTTTTTCTCAGCTGTCTGTCCTCATTCACAGCCATTAATAAATACTCATGTTTTTTTACGTACCTATAAGGCTGCCAGTGCTAATCCTAAATGAATGGATTAATCGCCCATCTATTCCTCGCATTAAATGATTCATGGAGGCGAATACATGATTTAACAACAACTGCTGACCCCCCCCACTCCAATCTGGTTGAAACCACACAGTAAGTGGGATGATCGAAGTCTCACTGAATGTCACCACTGGGATTTTTAACAGAGCAGAACATGTGGAGGTGATGAATGATGGTGAGGATGAGGAGGAAGATGAGGAGGAGGTGATGAGCCCTTCATCGGAATACAACGGAGCTGAGTGATTCTGAGGAGAGGGAGAGAGAGAGAGTGTGTATGTGTGTGAGTGAGTGAGAGAGAGATGAGAGAGAGAGAGAGAGAGAGAGAGAGAGAGAGAGAGAGCGATAACAGCGTTTGTCCTCCTTGGACTCAGGTTGTGACCGGCTGACGGGCGACGGACACGGAAACTTGTGACAATCGCACCGAGCTCGACCTTGGCAGGTAAGTGTGTGATGCTGTGTGAGAGCAGTTGTTCCCAGATGTTCCCAGATGTTCCTTGTGCCCCTCTGATGGGTTTGTGTCGGCGGTCAGACGGATCGAGGCAGAATGCGTCTGTCTGTCTGCTCTTTAGCTTCACCGCGTGACATCAGAGATTAATCCACTGAAATTCCATTCGAACACTTGGGGTGGTGGTGGTGGTGGTGGGGGGGGGGGGGTCTTTCCTGTGCTGTTTGACGGTTCCAGTGAAATCGGTGTAAATATTGTTTTTCCTTCTTTCTTCGACTCCGACTCCGTGCGTATTTGTGACATACCCGCAGGTTTTGATTTTCACCGGGGAGATGGTTTCTATTTGCCGGAGCGGAGCGGCTCCTCGGGGCTTGTGGTCGATTTTTGTGGACAGTTTTATAAGACAACACACTGGCCAGAGAGGACCTGTCCGCTGGCGCACTCAGTCCGTGCGACGCGACCCAGCAGCGCCACACTGTGCGTCCGACGATCGATTCACGCGTCGATCCCGTTTATCGATTCCAATACCTCTGTAGTTTATGACCTCTCTCGGCTGCAAGGCGAAGAAAGGTTCTGTCCCATTTTGCGCAAACAACAACGCGGTATATATTTGTAACACTTATCGTTGTTCCGTCTGACACGTACCGGGCGAACGTTTCCCCTCACGCGTCATTTCCATCCGCTTCAGCGCGTCTCTGATGAGGCTGAGCGGCTCCGAACAACCATTCATCCCGCGACCTCATCAGCCAGTGATAATAAGTATTTTTGCTTCAATTGCGGCGGTGCTGATGACTTTGTGGCTCATTTCCACGCTCCTACAAGTGAAATATCGTTCGTGTCCGCGCCGGCTTCCATTGCCCCTGTGGGAAATACACATGGTTAAATTTATGACCTGTTTTCTTAGGTGGTATCGATTATTGCACCCTGCTGCTGTTGTGCTTCATGTAAGAACAAGAAAAGTGTGTGTGCCTGCACATCCATATATAATATGTGTCTGTTGCAGAGAGCTCAGTCAGTCTGTTCATTCAGCCATTTCTGCAGCAGGGTCAGTTCTCAAGAGAAAAAGCTGTGCTCTTATATCCCTTGTTCATCTACATAAAAAGTAATATGAGACTGGAATGGTCCCTAAACACACACACACACACACACACACACACACACACACTGGCCTTAAGCGGGTGTAATGGCTCTGATCAGTGCCACACATGTTTATAAACGTGGAGAGCTGATGCATTATGCATCAGTGTTGCACCCGGGTACAATCAGTTCAGTGCGTGTGGGTGACTATATTTGAATTATGGTGTGTGCGTGTGTGTGCATTTAGACATGTTTATCTCTCTCTATCTCCAGTGTTCAAGTGTGTTTGATTTGTGTGTTGGACTTTTTTTCTGCTCAGTCATCGGATCTATTTTCTGTGGCTGGTGATTGGACAGACAGATTTGCATGTTGCGTTGTGTTTAGAGAGAAAATAAGGTGTGTGTATACCAGATGCCTTGGCTCAGATGGAGATCGACAAGCGTGAGGAAGATCAA
>CAAKHB010005945.1:17221-30773 GCA_901007665.1 Aeoliscus strigatus | reverse complement strand
GGGGGGGGGGGGGGGGGGGGGGATGAGGAGGAGGTGTGTGAGACATGCAGATACGCTGTGTGTTTAGGGGAGAGTTTGAAGACTCACCGGATCACTGACGTGTGGGAGTTGATCAGACCTCCGTGTCCAGACTGTAGCAGGTTGCCAGAGTTTCCAACCACCGCGCAACTGCGGCAAAGGGAGGGTCGGGGCCTGAAGTCGCCAGTGGGTGGGGAAATAACTTGAAACATCTCAGCCATCACTTCCTCCAGAGTCTGGTCGTTACCGGACCGTTGAAGAGCCTGTGGAGGAGTCGACCATTATGTCTCAGTGTGTTTCATTTCCCACAGACACCAAACGACCCTTTGTGGTGTTTGTTCCACTCCACCATGCGGCTCGGTGCAGTTTATATCTATTATACATTGAATTATGCAGCAGCAGCAACAGCAGCAGCAGAACCCCCTCTAATCTACTAACAGCCTTCATCTGTAAAGCAGGAGACGTCTCCTCAGTCGAGCTGCTGACGCTTTCACAATGACTAATGTCTTTACATTTCATGGAGTTCAAAAGGAGGGAGGACGGCCTGGAATGCAACACAATATATGAACATCTATATTCTGGTTCTTGATGTGGACAGTTGGTAGTGAGTCAGCAAATATTTCCTTTACACCAATTATTATCAACATCAACTTTTCAACTTTGGAGTCGACAGACAAAGAAACAAACAAACGACGGCCAAAACACGACTTGGATGTTAGATATGTGCCATGAGCATTTTGTTCTTACCAGCCACCATTTGAGCGCCTCAGGGTCAAAGTTGTTGTCGGTTTCATGAAGGACGGGCTTCTGGTCGGGGTCATAGCGATGGCTGAACCAGTCCGACCCGCTCAGATCTGACACGCAGGCGTCGGAACAGCCGCAGGCTCTGTGAGACCAAAGTACACATTGGTCAGACACAGCTCACCAGGGGACAAACGCGGCCAGCGGCAGCCTCCGTGTCACCTCTTGTCATCCTGGGAGTCGTCCGCAGGCTGCTGCTCGGCGTCAGCCTCAGCGGCGTGGGGGGGAGGCGGCGGCACGCTCGTGTGTTCAGCAGGAGGCGCTGTGGCTTCAACTACAACTACAAACAACACGTGTAAATGTAGAGGTTGTTTTGTTACCAGCAACAGACACTGTGTGTGCTAACTTTTCCTCCATTCAGAGATAATACGATTCATTGGATTTGATGATATTTGGAGCATCAACCCTTTAAAGGGCACGGATTCAAATACTTGGAAATGAAAAACTATTAAAGGATGTTACAAAACTTTTTTACTTTTACAACTTTTTCAAAATACAAACTACTGAAGTTATCATACATGGTTTCTTGACATTTAAACGTTCACACGCTCACAGGGAGTCAGAGGCGGAAGTGATGAAATACGGTTTCTCCCCCTAGAAAGGGTTAACATTCACTTCAGAAAGCTTTTGGGCAGTTTCATACTGTTTCGGGAAGTGATAACGACATAATATATTCGGGTTAGTTCACTTCTCCACTGAAGATGCTGATGATGCTGGTGATGACCTTTGCAGTGAGCGTGGGACATGGATCTCACCTCTCTCGATTCTACTTTCCTCTGCGGTGGAGGGGGAGGCCCGGCTGACGGGTGTGGTTAACGACAGGGACAGGAAATGTTTCCTTTGGATGCTCTGACTGGCGAGCATGAGGAAGAGGACGGCAGCAATCGCCCCGACAACACACAGCTTCCTCTTCAACAACATGGCTGGATGTGTGATGAGCGTGCGGCAGCAGGAGGGGGTGTGTGTGTTTCAGCCTGCTATGACGGCATCGCTGGAGGGTGTCGTCTGCTGTCATCTGGACATCCTCCTCTGGTCCGTAAAGTCTCCTCCTCTTGGTTCCATCGCCATCAGTGGAGGTGAGCACGCTGCTTTTTCATTGGTGGAGACAGGAGACGAGGTGGCACCTACACACGTCATTAAAAAAAAACAAAAAAAAACATTTCTTCAAGAAAGTTACCCAAAGCGATCAGTACATTTATGGAATCCATCTGGAACGATCTTTTCTTTCCCAAATTGTTTTACTTGATGACGTTTTTTTCAGATTGAGGAGATTCATTCAGAAGAGTAATCCAGATGATTTGGTAATCCTGGACTGAGAGACATAATCCGATAATAATAACATTTGAATTCTCCACTTTGATACATAAACTCAAATGAATGGATGTTATGTAATAACAACATAACATCAGGCCAATAACCCTACGTTTACTATCTGCAAATCGGAAACCATCATATGTGCGATATCCCGCTTACTCCGGTTACAGGGCGTGGTTGTGCTGTCAATCAACAGGTGACTGTCAGGGTACGACCTGGACGAGTCACCAGCTCACCACAGGGCACCGTGAAAGACAGACAACCATTCACACTCGCATTCACACCTACGGGTGATTTAGAGTGCCCATTTGAACACAGGGGGAGGAGGGAGGAAGGCAGGGAACCCGGAGAGAACCCACACAGGCATGGGGAGAGCATACAACTCATAGAAAGACGCTGGCGACAACAGTGCTAACCACTGGAGCACCGTGTCGCCCTTTGTGTGATATGTTGAGACAAAATAAACGGATTGCCAAAAAGTTCCACGCAGCTGACTAGCAGCGAAACCAGGAAATAGCAAAAAAAGCAAAAATATCAACGATGACGCAACAGAATCCTCTGAAACAGAAAGAGAAAGAGAGAAAGTACAAGAGGGAGGGAGAGACAGCACTTTCGATTACCGCTGATGAATGGGGTCACCCCCCCCCAACACCCTGCACAAACAGGAACGTCTCCCTGGACAGACGTGTCCTCTGAGTACCAGATCTGGATCTGGAGCTTCTACTGTGTCTCTCTCTCTCACGTCTCTCATCTCGGCGCGCTCCAACTGGGCAACATGAGCCGCCAGGAGGTTTCTTTTTAAGTGAGAATTACATGGGATTTTTTTTCTGTGAAACCTTGAATTAAAAGTGAAAACGGACTCTCTCTCCCTCTCCATACGACGTTTACAACACTTTGGAGAAGGCCACCACATCCACTTAGGAGACCACAAGTGTACAACATCTTGTCCCACTGCAGCGCCTTAGAACGGAACCTTTTTTCAAGGTTTAGGATTCAGAAAGTAGTAGTTAGAGACACAGACACGCACACACATTATCAGTGCTATTATTAACCTACTGTAACTGAGGTTGTGGAGAGCAGGACCACAGTCAAACAACGCCCTGAAAAGAGTCGGGGCCGATGCTGAACACCCACGCACACACCCATGCACCCACACAAATGCTCAAAGCTAAAAAAAAAAAAAAAGAAAAAAAATAATCTATTTGATCCCTCCGAGTTGGACAAAAAGCTCAAAAAGTTGTCTGTGCAAACTATTTGAGAGGTGTTGATCTGAAGTGCAAAAGAGAACACGTATAAATACAACAGGGACCTGAGACTTCCTGCTGGTATGGTAATGACTTCTTGTCATTCAGAGAGTGTCGGTGGCACCAGTCTTTATCACAACACCTTCCCAACCCGACACGTGTTTACATGAGTCACATATTGATGTATTCATCTACGTAGTGGCTTGAACGTGACAGCTGGTCCCGTCAAATAGAAGTGTTATGTGGTGATAAAGCATGTGCTACGACGGAAAAGTCCTCCTTGAAATAACTGGGACGCGAAACACGTCCAATAATGATAATAATCGAGTGAAGAGGATGGGACGGGGTCATTCTAAACAGGTGGGAGGAAAGGAGCACGCAGACAGCGGAGGGTTAATGACAAAGAGCTGAGTCACAGTGTCTGTATGTTATTTCAGGGTCTGCAGGATGGGGGATGGGGTGACAGGGTTAAAGGTCACATGGTTTCCTGTGTGGAGAAAACCATGGGACAGCACCCCTCTCTCTCTCTCTGACGTCTGGCCTCTGTGTTGACCCCCCGAATGGAAACCAGCTGCCCTTGCTCGTGCTGTAAACTAACGACGAGAAGAATGGCGTCAGTTCTCACACAGACATAAGACTAGAACTACTAGACGCTGCTTGTTCTGTTTTCGAACGATGAGCTGGTCACACAGCTTTCTCTCTGCTCAAAGTTTACGTTATTGATTTCAACATGTTTACAAAACCACCTCATGTGGACACAGAATTTCACCCCGGTAGACCCCGACTTCCCTCCGCTCACATGTTGTGAAAGTGTTACTGCCGTTTCCTGACGCTAACACTCCAAACCAATAAGATGCCTACTGATACACACACTGAGAAAGTTGTGGTGAGACACATGTTCACAGTCAGAACTGTATGACGTAATGACCAAAGGAAGAAGGTGCTGGACTCAATGTATTTGGTATTTTTGTTGTCAGACGACAAATGAGAATGAATCCGCTGCCACTTTCAAAATGGCTGTTTTCAAAGAACGTGGCCGCGCTGAAACGGAGAAGGACATGCTCAGACGTCACCACAGGTTTTTGATAACGGACAAATTTATAGGATTTACAGGTGAGAAGCAGCTGATGTCCATGAACATGAAGGATGCGGAGGCTTTTGTGTCATCACAAGCTACACTGTCATGGAGCTTTTTACAGTCGCGCCTGCAGTGGAATGATGATGTAGAGAGCTGTAAGAGTTAGTGGCTGGTGGTGGCACACAGACATGAAGTCACACATTTACAATCTCCTTATAATTTAATATCAACATATTAACATCACGGAATGTTTTGTTAGTGACTGTATTTATCCATGAAGTAATTGTTCTCCTGCTTCCTCCTCCTCCTCCTACATACATTTCCTGTTTATTTCCCCCCGGCGTCTCCTGGCGAAGGAGGTTCTGTGGCTAAAAGGTGTCACGCTCTGGACAGACTCTAACAGCCTCTGTGACTGTGGGCTGCAGAAATAAAACTGTCTTGAGGCAGAGGCGGTCAGGAGGCCTGCAACAATCTGTGTCTGTAGTTCCGATTTAGAATCAGGCCTCTATAATTACATCTGTCCAAACACAGAAGAGGAACCCTAGCTTGGGCCAAACAAGTCCGTCTGTCCCTCCGTCTGTCTGTCTGCTGCTGCTGCGTCTCCATCTACAGTCAGGTTATGTATTTCAAGCGTGGTGTCATTTAGGCCTGACACACCAAAATCAGCGTCTTTAAGGAACACAGCCAGAGGGAAGCAATGTAAGAAGAACAGAGAAAAGAAGGAAGAGAAATCAGTGAGGACCAAACACAAAAATACAACAGACAAACCACTAAATTAGCTTTCAGTTGCCAATTTCATTACCAACCCATTGTTATTTCCTTTCCTGCTTGTAATGGGGCTAATGCCACACAAGACAGAAAACGTTTATTCATTGCAGTTTGTCAAAATCCTCCTAAATCATAAAATTGCAGGATTTTGTGTGGCACAGAGAATACAACGCTTCCTCTCGCTTTATATCAGCCTTGAGCCCTTAATGTTTAATTTTGACAGAACACAGTGAACATGTTCATGCTCTGCTCTTCATTAATCCTTTGGTACAATGTACCTGAATCATCACGTTCCCTTTTTGTCAATTTCCTGCCGTGTTGTTAATTGTTACATGCATATAGCTTGGATCATTTTTATTCCAATCCATTAAAACGACAAACAAGCCTGTTTTCGTATTATTAGGTAAAAAGTTTAGATGTTTGCAATCATTCATATAAAGGTTGTAGGGGAAAACAAATAGTCAAAGCACCGATATCTGAAAACTGGAGTAGAATGTGGATGTATTTGTACTTTCCACTCTGCAGAACCTTTAGTAAAACAAAGGAGGATCAAAGTGTGTGTGAAAGGCAGACTGATGAAATACCAGAAAAATACCATCAAGACAAACCGCGATGCCTCCTGCTACACAGGAACAATCCCTGATCTCTCAAAGTTTATAAAAGTTAAAAACGTCAGTTAAAAACTTAACTTAAATATTCGGTGTAAATCATTATTATTGGTTTACTCAAACCTGAGACACAATATTTTAATATTGGGAGATTTGTTTAACACCAATTGTTATGTTAAACGTTTCTTTACAGACAGTGACTGGAGAAAATACTCGGTTTACTCTAGTTTTCCATTATATTCATATGCATATACACAATGTGTACAAGTATACAAACACACTACCACAGTACTTCCTGTACAACCACTGAATTCAGGCGCCATGACGCATCAACTTTTACAAATAGAACGATATTGTTGAGAAAACCCTTGGACTGAGGTTCTCTGTTCTTTACAGTGGGGTTCAGCACATTAAATACATGTTGCTCAGACACAAGCAGCTGTAGGAGACGACGGGAAACTGTAGGAGACGCTGCATTGAGCAAAAGTCCCTCTACGATAAGAGCAGCTAACGGGAAACTGAGAGATGGAGATAAGAGACAGTTCAGCTGGAAACAAACTGGAGGAATGCTAACGGTGTTAGCCTGCAGCACTGCGCACCACACAAGTACTACGAGTATGTCAGGAGTTCATTTGAAGTAAAAGTACGGCCCCCTCCCTCCGTGTTCTCGACTCCCCCAGCCTTTCGGTCCCATTTCACCCCACGACGAACAAACAGCACCGAGCGAAATCAGCAGAAACTTACATGAACTTTGGTGGAAACTTTACGAACTTTCCAGACAGAATTCACGGCGGTGGACCCCCACCCACCCACCCACCAGCGGTACCCGGGTCCAGATCCACACCGACCCGCTTTAAGACCGGAAGATAAGCTGAGGAGAATCGGAGAATCGGAGAATCGGAGAATCGGAGAGGACTCACATGGATCAGCCGACAGATGGAGACGGTTCTCCTGACGACTGAAGCTGAAGGACTGGAGGCATGATGATGATGATGATGATGATGATGCAGAGCCGGGTAGCCCCGCCCACCGAGGGGGAGGGGTGTGTGTGTGTGTGTGTGTGTGTGTGTGTGTGTGTGTGTGTAGTAGGGTCAATTTATGCCTCATGTTGTGTGATGTCTCTTTTCTTACAGTGGGAGTGAAAACACACTTATATATAAATAATATAAAAGAATGTTGATGCAGAAAAAAACCTCTTAAATATAAAGTTAATGTGGAAGTCTGTCCTGTCCTGTTTTTGACAAGCCCTCCACTGGGGGACCTGGTTCCATGTGTGAATGTGAGTGTGAATGGTTGTGTGTCTGTGATGACCTGGCGACCCGTCCTGTGAACCCTGCAGTTTGCCCACTGACCCTCCACCAGTGATACAGGGGAGACGGGTGTGGGATGGGTTTGGGTCATTGGCGCCTTACAATGTTACCAAGGTCGTTTATCTGTGGTAACAGAGCAACATTGTTACATGCATATGTAATGTTTGCTACTCTCATGTGAAATTCCAATAAAAACAACACTGAAAAGAACTAAAGAAAAAGAACTAGGTGACGGCAGCTCCCGTCTTGTTGTCAGTGCTGTTAACAGTCCATGGTTAGGGTTAGGACATAGAGAAGACAAGGCTGTTGGTTTCTTCTGACTGTCTCTGTAACAGCAAACCTCTAAATTTAGAAAACACTGACTTAATGACCATCAACCACCATACAGCTACAATTTGTGTCCCAATGATGAATGAAGGCACATCAACATGTGGAAAAATTCCCTCTCCTATTTCCTCACTAGCACCCACGTATATTCCGGAAAAGGAGCATAATGACGTTACCTCTTCATCTTGGGTCTGTTAAGCTGACTGCTACCTCTGACTGTACAGTGTTTCCAGTCTGGTTACTGCAAAAGTTAGAACAGACAGGAAAATTTGCATATATACACACGTGTGTGTGTGTGTGTGTGTGTGTGTGTGTGTGTGTGTGTGTGTGTGTGTGTGTGTAACGTAGACTCAGACTCACTCAGGAAACACAGATCAGCCAAATTATTTTTAGCAGAGAGGAAGAACAGCAGATACCATAGTTTCTCTCTAATCTCCAATTAAATGATTGTTTTTCATTACGGGCTGTGCTGCAGTGAATTCTGGGAAGGGACAACCAGACATATCGGAGTAGATCCAACAGTGACATCAGCAGAGTGCCAGACGCCACAGCCAGATGTGATTGGTGGCTCTAATTTAATTAACCTGAGTGACAGAAGCAGGACAGATTAAGAAACAGTTTGACAAGAAGCTCTGTGACTCATCAAATTCTAAAAGTACAGAAGACAATAATGTTACAATGTTAAAAAAAGTGTGCTTCCAGAATTCACTCTGTCAAAAAAATTGAATTACTACCTCACACTTTTTTGTACTAAGCTCTGTGGACGTTTCTTCCATGTGAACAGATGTGACAGCAGCAGTTGTTTCTATTTATTTATTATTATGAGACATTATCTGTAGCTGAACAGCATATTAAAAGGCATTAACAGTAACAGGTAAACAGGTTTGTGGCAGAGATGTTTGTTAGTCACCGCATTTCAATTTAAGGCAAATACAGGAACAATTTCAATAATCCTCTAAAGGAACATAAAGAATCAGCAAGACTGACTTACGAGAATATTTGATGAAAAACTGTTATATTTGTTACATGAATTAAAATGAATAAAACAAATATATACACAGCCGTTTAGACCGTAAATATCTCAAAGAAAGAAGTGGCTTTATTTGGCACAGACATAGTTGTACTGGAGGCAGCCAGGAGGGGGCAGCAGAGTTTGTCTCAGCTTTCCATGCTACTCTGTGAGCTGAAAGAAAAAAACTGACACAAACAGTTTTTGATGTTCAGACAGTAATATTGAGGGTTTAGATTGCTTCCCTGCTATAAAATGACATAAAATGGCACATATTGGCATGTTTTTGGTAACATTCAGTCTGTAACAGAAATACACATTTAGTATAGTAGTAGTGGCAGTGACACATCCACACACAGATCATTTGTGTGTGATCGGTATGATGGTCGGCCCACTGGTGGCGCTGCAGAGCTTGAGGTATAGAGATTTGGTGAATGAGTTGAAGAAGAAGAAGAAGCGGTTGACACAGCTTAGTGTGTCTACATGATGACACAGCAGCAGGTCGCTGGGTAATTGTCGGCACTGACTTTGTTCTCGTTGCCGTACACGTAGTAGACGTGGGTGTCGCCTTTCCACTTATAACTCACTTTGTTGATGGGGATCAACTCGACTGTCTGTCTCTGGGGTGGGAGAGAGAGACAGTTTAGTGAAGCGCTGCAGACAGGAAATGACACCTACCAGTGCCTCTAAGTTCTACAACTTCCTTGAACGCTTAACCCGAAATTCATTGTATTCAAATTTCAACCATCAGTTTTCAGTGTTGGCGTTCAGTTTCCACCATGTCAATAACAGTCAACGGTGGAAATCTTTTCCACAAACTGAACATCTGGTCAGCAGACCACCTTTGCATGTCTTCAGCGTCTGTCGGAAGTAGACATTTCACTGTTGTTGCTACACTGACTAGAAATTATTATCATTTTTTGTTTGTATGAAACTTGGTGCTGATCGAACTCTTGAGTTTCTGAATGGAAATCCATCTTTCCATCAGTTCACAGATGTCTGTGTCATACCTGCTGCAGGATCCTGGAGGTCTGGGCAAACTGGCTTTGGTGCTCTCTGACCAGAAGCTCAGAGGCTTCGGAGATGGCTGGTTCTGGGAACCCGAGCAGCGGGTAGACCTGAGACGAGACAGCGGAATGACCCACTGACCTTTCATCGGACGCCATGCTAAGAACACCACTTTGTGTTGTGACACATTCCATGACGTATGATGATGTCATCCGATGTGATTTTCCAGCTACATCTCTGATCTGATCTTTTTAAAACAACGAGGGAGGTTTCCCTTAATTAAACTTACACCATGAATACTCTCTTCTGATTGGCTGTGGGTTAAAACCGTTTAACGCACACGTTGTTCGGCTCAAGGTCAGCTGTTCTAATATAAATATATCCAATAATGACAACATGAACCAGCGCACAAGCAGCTGTCAGCGTTAACAACAACTGGACATTAGACAAAAAAAGCAAAATGGAGGATTTGAACATTTCAACTTCTTTGGAGAGGAGACTAATTGTCAGAATGGAGAAGAAAAGAGTGAAGTGAAAAATGGCACAGGGAGAGTCACCCGACGGGAGTTTGGGCTGGTATAACACATGAAAACATGAATGATCCCATGTCTGTTTCTGGTACACCACAAATGTTGACTAACCCTTACGTAACATACACAACACGGTCACTGCACTTTTATAAATGAACCTTCTTTTTCTTCAGTCCTCAAACAATCAAACACATATAAGTTTACATGAGTGGTGTGTGTGTGTGTGTTTACCAGATAGTGGCTGTTCTTGAACAGCTCCTTCCCGCTAACAGAGCTAAGTTCTCCACTGTTCAAGCCAGAGTTCTGCAGCGCCACATGGTCTTTCACGTGGTTAGTCCTACAGGCAGGAGAGGATTGTCGACAAGAGCGCCAAACAAGACACCCCGACTGGTATGAACGACACAACGTTCATTACTGGCTGTGATATTTTCAGTCAATACGGTTGATAATGGACACACATATTCCACAGGTGCATTTTTACACACAAATGTCTGCTCATCATCTCCAACTTGTTCCAGTTACGCATATGCTCGGGGTCAATCTTTCCTCACAGCAAAAACTTAACGGATGTAACGTGTATCTACTCTGTACGGAGCAGTACAATGACGTCATTGTGGACCTGACGAACATCTTCACCGACTCGTGGAACCTGGGGAACCTGAACAAGCACTTCAGTCCTCACCATTCCACCTTCAGCTTGATGTAGGTCAGCAGCTGTCGCTTTCCTTTGCAGGTGGTACATTCCTCCGTCCCCTGAGCGTGACAATCTGTGCATCTGCACGCACACACATGCACACACACGCACACACAAATGTGACAGATATTTGACATTCTTCAGTTTAGTGTGGATTTAAAGAAGCATTCCACGAAATATCAGAGGGGAGCAGAGACATGTCTCACTCACTTCTCACCATTGGTTCACTCTGATTAATTCAACACAACATCTGGAAAATGTTACAAAAGTTAAAAATCAGTGTTCAAACAGCCTTTTTTAATGGTCAGAGTTGAGTTTTTTTGGCTTTTCCTCTTAGATGGCACATGGCGAGTCGACAGGAGGTACGCAGAACAGAAAACAGGATGATTACATTCAGTTTAAAACAAAATCGTACTTTCTTTCCTTTGGCGAATATTTATCGTGAGGGTCCAGTGTCAGTAAGACGGTCTCAAGCTACACAGGGAGGGAAATGAGCGGAGAGCAGCAGTACCTCTCTTTGCCTGTGGCGTCACAGCGAGAACAGTTCTCATTGCTGTTCAACCCCGAGCCATGGCACACCCAGCACTCTTTCTACACACACACACACACACACACACACACACACACACACACAGAGACACACACACACAGACACAATATGAAAGAAGTTCTGATGTTCATTCAATCATTCTATTCATGATGCTTCTCTCTGGTATTGATCGATCACTTACGTATCCACTTCCATGACACGTCTCGCACGGCATTTTTCCTTGGCCGTGGCAGAGGTGGCAGTCCTAGTCACACATACACACACACACACAGTCAATGTGACATCTGACCTTCATTAAACCAGCCAGTGGTGTCTACAAAACTGAAGAAGAACATTACAAATGGTTGATGATGCTGCTGAGAACCCCACCATACAGCCTAAAAGTGAGGCTTCAAGGAATTGTAGAAACTTTGTAGAAGCGACACACTGTTCACACGTTTAAAAAAAAAAAGAAAAAGGAAAAGCAGGCAGGGATCTGGAGAAACCTTCTGACGGCCCTCTGATCTCCTTCCCAGACACCTAAATCTTCCAACATTCTCCAGAGGAGACCATTCACATCCCAACAGCAAACAGTAACCAGTAAGTAAACCTTGATGGAGGAGGTATAGGGCACGCGGATCTCCTCTGTGTGATTGGTGAAGAGGCTGGGGGCCGTAGCTTGAACCTCCCAGGGCCGGGGGGCCGGCTGGGTGTAGAAGTCCATCGGCTCTCCTGCCAGCGACACAAGAGAGACAAGATGCATATCAGAGAAAAGTGCAGTGCGCTCACACCAAGTGCCTTTGATCGACAGCAACGATCCGTTGGACCTCCTTTTATGACTGCTACTTTCCCAGTTCAAACTCAGCCATTTTCAAACAGTGAATTATGTTTAAACAAGCTGTGTCACTTGTCTCTCTAATCTAAATGAATGAGGCAGAAGGTCCCAACACATACAGTCACCTGAAGGGTTTTCTCCCTGATGCGGATTCATTGTCACGGTGTGTGTCTGTCTGTGTCTCTGTGTGTGTGTGTGTGCGTAGCTTATTGTACCTTCATGAGGTTTGGTGGCCCACTCGGTTGACCTGGACTCCGTAAATGTCTCCAGCCGGTACTACAGTGCACGCACACACAGACACACACGCACGCACACACAAAAGAAAGCATTTATTTACAGGAGCTGAAGTTTCTCCAGGGGCCTTTTACACAAACACTAGAGGTTCCTGGTGGATCTCTTGACATTGATTCAACGGTAAAAAAAAAGGTTTGAAAAAGTAGCGTAAAACACCGGGTTGAAATCAGATTGTTTCTACTGTCCCTACCAGCATCTGAGATGAATGATCTCCGAACCGAAAGCCTGCCGCTACAAGTCTGAGCTGCGAGGTCACAGCCCATAAGCTGCTTGAAGCAACAAAGATTAAAGACGAAAGCTTCGACACACTGATCTCCTGCTGAAAAACGCAGGTACTCGCACAATGGGCCTGTTATTCACACAAATAGCAGTAAAGAACGCCGGCTGAGCTGAACCAGATCCCAACATCAAAAGAGTAAGAATATCAGGAACCCTGTAGGTATTGAACGGCTGCATGTTGGTGATGACGCCATCGTTGGCCGGAGCTTTACTGTAGCAGCAGTGGGACGACGCAAAGCTCTTGAAGGCCTCACGGGCCACGTCCTCAGACAGAGATGGGATGCTGCAACACACACACACACACACACTTCCTGTTAGGACAGCATGGTGGTCTGCTTACAGCCACACCCGGCACTGACCGAGTTAAGTCCAGTCCAGACCAAAGACCGCCTGTTCCATCGCTGATAATGGCTGCAGACATTCTGACCGATCAGCTGCTGGCCGACAGGTACCCACGTGATGCGCGGATCTTTTTGAGGTGCAACTGTGTTTTCGCAGCAGTGGCTGGGAATGCTACGCTAACGAAATTCATTCATTCATTCACTCAGTGATTTAGAGTGAAGGCAATTTAGAGTGACCAATGAAACTGTGTGTGTTTTTGGGAGGAGGGAGGAAGCCGGGGAACCCGGAGAGAACCCACGCAGACATGGGGAGAACATGTAAACTCCACATGGAAAGACACCCAGACCAGGAATTGAACCAGGGACCGTCTCGCTATGAGGGGACAGTACTGACAAAATCTCAAAGATAAATACCAGAATTTCTGAAATTCTGAAACTCACGGGCAGTAAGAGTTATTGTTACGCTTCACGGCACATTGGAACAGCGGCTTCACGCAGAAGTCACAGCAACCGACCTCAGCTCGGTGCCTCAGGGTGACCTGGACTGTTGCTGGACCAGGTGGAT
>CAAKHB010005945.1:0-16190 GCA_901007665.1 Aeoliscus strigatus | reverse complement strand
CCCCCCCCCCCCCCTCTACTGAAAAACATATTTCTGCCCCATCCTGAACCTGAATGACTCGGTTATCAGTTTGTCATAAAATCTCCCCCACCAAAGGTTTAACACACGTTTGTCCGCATGACACCACTAGTCCTGGAAACGTGGGTAAAGCAGAAGCTTTGGGGTCAGATGAGGACATTGTTGTTGGTTTGTCTGGAAATGGTTCAGCTGCTTTCTTTAAAGGGTCGTTCCGTGTACCCCCCCCCCCCCCACACACACACACACACACACACACACGTATCTGGGTTTATTAGACCTCAGGGTCTCAGGTGAGGGTGACAACTATCAGGTTGTCATCGTGAGAACTCAAAGACTTGGTGGGATGTTTGGATCTTGGACTCGTGTTTCGTACCCTGACTACAGTCATTCTAGAATACAGAGGAAAGGGAGGAGACAGGGGAGACCAGTGAAGGGGGAAAAATGAGAGATGGAGGTGAACATTTGTCTTCTTCCTCCTCCTAACCACAACATCCACCGCCGTCACCCAACGATTGCAAAACTGCTTCTGATCTGTTCGTTCGTTCGTCCTCTCCCGTTGTTTGGTGGTTCACGCTGGAGCCGTGGAGTCTTCGGTGTCGTGTGTTTGACCGACATGGGTCTGTTTGGTTTTAACGCGGCTGGTGGGTGCTAGTGGGTGCTGCTGTCCGTCCGGTGGGTGCTGTTTGCCGACGTGTGGCTGAAATCTTACCTGCGTTGTTCATCCTGGCGATATCTGGCGATCAGATCGATGCGACGGGGTTCGTATCGTCCACAATGAACATAACTTCCGGTAGGACCTTCAAAATAAATGCCACTGTATGGGCCCGTGTGTTGGGTTGGAGGTGCCAGTTCTTTATTTAGCCCAGTTGCTGTCGTGTTTGTTTTGTTGTTTTTTTGGACAATATTTTTGATATTATAATTGGTGGCTTAGTGGAGGACGGACGATGCACAGTGGTTTGTACCAACATCATCTTTTGTTTGTATGTTTTACAGATAGTTTTTGGATTCAATAAACATTAATCTTATTTCACCTGCATCGAAACAAGGGAAATAGTAAGAAGATCTTAAACACTGAACAAAGAATAATGCTAATAAAACACAAGTAATAACGAACGAATAATAATGAACACTATAAACAAGGAACCAGGAATTATACTACGCTAAATTCAGAAACTGTTGAATCCTAAGGTAATGGGTCTGTGAAAACTATGGGGGGGATATTGCACTTGTCAAAAACATAATATTGAAAATGTTGCATTGAGTATTCAACATGAGGGGAGAGAGATCGAGTGAGCTAGTGATGAGTTGTTACACATCTTATCTTGTTCTCGCCATCCGTTAGAAATGCAGGAATGCCCAATATTTATACTGTGATCACATATGATGGATATTGGATCGTTATCTCGGATCCCCTCTTTCGTTATGGAAAAAAAAGACAAAGTGTGCTTTTATTGTGAAAGTCGTTGCGTTGCCTCTGGTGTAAGAATGTTTTACAGACATGTTGTTGTTGTGCAGGAATGTTAACGCCCACCTAAAATTGATTGAAGATAGCTGGAGGAACAATGGTTGGGCGTAATTGAAACAGTGCAGTACTTTAGTGAAAGGAAATAAACTGAACTGTCAAAGAAACATGAATAAAGAGGACAAAGAGGTCAAATGTTTTCAGCAGCTTCACCTTTGACCTCCTGTGCTGTAGCTGAGGTTGCCACGTTGGAAGAGGATCTTCCTGACAGTTTTTAAAAACCCTCCAGAATGGTCCTTTAACATCACTACTGACATGTCTGGAGCTGCTCTGTCGGTCAGACATGTTTGAACAGTTTGTCTTCTGCAGGTAAAAAGTTGACAGGTCAACAGGAAACAGCTGCTGAGGATCCTGACAGCTGATGTCGTGATGAATATTTGTAGACTTGTAGAGTTGGAAAAAAATATGTAATGGCTAGATGGTTTGTTTCAACCCACAGGACAGGATGGTATTAAGTATAGATTAGTCTATCTAGATTAGATACGATTTGTCTACATATCTACATGAATGTTGCTTTGCCCTCTGGAACTGGAACTGGAACCTCTCTTTGTCATCTGAGATTCCACAACATGTTATGTTCATCATTTAACAACATTAATTCATGTATTCAATTCAACGCTTCACACACCGAAGTCATTATAATCACTCTGAATGTTGTACATCTGTTGGCCACTTGATGGCGCAGTAAAACAAAGGAAGCACCCTCCCTCTGCCCATGTGGGAACCAATTGGATGTAAAGCCTCAATGCTTCATGAAGCTCACGAGAAAACAGATCAAATGTCTGAAACATGGATTTTCGTTTCCCACGATACACCTTTTAATGTGACCTGAGGTCTGAGTGCAAATTTCTTCTCCAGGTGTTTTAAAACCTCAGAAAATAGGTATAAAAATGGTTGTATGTGGTTTTTGATGTTTAACATTAAAAGAACATGTGCGATTCAATTCAATTCAATTCAATTCAATTCAATTCAATTCAATTCAATTCAATTCAATTCAATTCAATTCAATTCAATTCAATTCAATTCAATCAATGGAATCATTTGTGTGTATATGTTTGTATTCATTTTGCACTTTTGTCCCGTTGTGATTTTGAACAAAACACACTGTCAGCTGACAGCATCGATGCCCCAGGGGGAGTCCGAGTGTTTCATCCGCACACACTGTTACAGATGTCGGTGTCTTCTGTGTATATTCTACTAGTTTTTGGCAGCATCCGTGTGTGTGCGTAAAGAGGCTGGGTACTGTGAACACTGAACCACAGACAGCACTGTTTAAATAAACACAGAGGTTGTTTGATTTTACACATCCCCATAAATCCAATGCATGTAAAGGAGTTGACATGTTAGAAATGTCCTTCATTATTAATTGTTCTGACGTTCAGAGCCGAAGTGTCAGATAAGTCTTGCTCATGCTCCTGCTACCCATTGTTTGAGTTGTTTCAGGATTATGCAAATAATGATATCAAATATCTGGCATAATTATCTGAAGTATCTGTTGTGAAAAACTTCTGTTGTCTCTGTTTTGATCTGTCGCCAGCTCTTTGAGCCTCGTACGTCAGGACAGACTTCAGACTGCTGTTGTATGAGACTGTATCGCTTGGACCTTCTGACAAACCAGCAATTCCAATTGGCAATTTAAACACAATTTAGCTCATCTGTTCCTTCAATGCAGAAAGAGTCACAGTGTGTCCTTGTTACCAGCAATGCAAATCAAGGAATATGCACACCAACATTGTGCATTCATTTTCATGCAACATAAAAAGCGGTTCATTAGATTAGTTACACTATTCTGACTTGGATTTGATGTTTGACGTCCACCCAGATAGAACAGGGCAACATCTGAAGCTGGTCAGTTAACCCTCGTGGGATTTGGCACTCTGCTATGCAATTGGCTGGCATGGCTTGAAACCTAAATGAAAGCTATTACTGCAGTGTCATCATTTTAACAGAGTCAGACCGCACGGTTGCTCTACTGTAACACCCCAGCTGATGGAGGATTCTTTCCTTGTGGATGTGAACTTCAAAGATCTGGATAGGGTCAGAAATTTCTGGTCACGTCACTGTTCCGGATTTTAAAGCGCTCTCTGAGGTGGCTCCGGTAATTATTTGTCAAAGCAGAGCCAGTTGGGTGGAGCTGACCTAGTCCAGCTCCATGACACCCTGAGTAAACGGTCGGTCCACTGTTGGCTCTGTTCACCCACGTTTACATGTCGATGTAGCTGAGGACGGTGTAGATGATACGTGGCATGTTCATTAAGAAGTTATATTTGTGTATTTGGGTGGAGCTGGACATGAATGTGGCTGAACATTCAGCTCCTCCCATCTGTTCTGCAGGCTGCTGCCTATCTCAACCTCCATCTGCTTTTTTCAACACATTCTACAGAAGAGATAAAGGTTGGTGCATCATCCACTGCTGGAAAATAAAAGAAAAAAGAGCAGGTCCAACAATGTTACATTTACTTTGTAAGAAAAAAAAAGTGTTGATGAAATTATCCCCACAACTTTTGTGCCTCCGAGAGGAACCACTGGGGGGAAATTGTCTTGTTTCTATTCATAACAGCAGTCAAGAGAGATCTGAACTCACCACTCAGAGCCCCTGGTCCTCCTCCACTGAGAGGATGTTTACACATTATAGTGTGTGTGTGTGTGTGTGTGTGTGTGTCATCCGGGTTGAGCAGAGTCAAGCATTCTTTCCATTACCCTCATCAAATCAATGTTCAACACGCCTCTTCCATCTACTGTCCCCGGACAACTATAGTGTGTGTGTGTGTGTGTGTGTGTGTGTGTGTCCACGTGCCCCATCAATAAGTAGGTGGGATATTTGATCATTAAAAACTGGGGCGACCAGTTTGTCCAATGTTATTTCCAGATGATGATCCTCTGATCTACAGCAGTATAAACTTACAGCTTCATTCACTCTTCACTTCTTATGAAAGATTATTAAATCATATTATTAAAAAGTTCTACTTGTGATTTCCAGTGAGAATTGGAGGGCTGCACCAAGAGTTAATACCTTAGTCCTTTCAACTCAAATGAAATACAGTGTGTTGTGATTACACATGCGCAATCATTTTCAGTACTCAATTTACTGAACGCCCAGTAAGACTCTTGAAATGTGAATTCCAAATATCATTGTCACATTTGGGCTAGTAATGCAACCAATCTTAATGCCTGGAGATGCAGAGTAACTCAGTCATGTCAACATAGCAGCTGAAAGTTGTCAGACCAGACCAGACATAGATATGTACGGCTCCCAAAAACTCAAGCGGTCAATACGGGCTTTAGCTTTTATAGTTATAGTCTGCCAAGTGAAAGAGAGTGTGGAATGCAACAAGAGGCTAAACACAGGTCAGACTTTCCCATCGTCGCATCCATCAGCCAAACACTCGGCCTGGTCTCTGTCAGCTGCACGCTGGTGTGAGCATGTGACCCTGTTGTTATGACTAGTGCACAGCACACAACTTCTTCCTCGACGGTGGCCGAGGGATCCCAAGTTATAATGGCAACAGTGATCACAGGAGGTCCTGAAGGAACCAAATAGGAAAAACATGATCGTTTTACTTCAAATAATGAAGAGTGACATGTTAAATGAGAAACATGGAAGCCACTATTACACAGTTTATGGAAAGACAACAAAAACAAATTGAGGTTACACTGTAAAACAACAAAAGACAAGAGTTCATTTTCTGTGTATCATAGTCACCTTCTTTCTTCCCTGATGAGTTTACATCTGTGCATTTGGTTCAACAGAAGCAAACACTCGTTTCTGGTCAGTGACCAGTGGCCGCTGGTTTTATTGTTGGTCGCATATTAGCCATATCTTAGCATGTTAGCTAATGGGTTCGTGGAAAACTCTTGTGCACAAAATCAACAATTTTTTTATTATTCGTTTATTTATTTATATTTATTTATTATTTAATTTTTTTGTCTTTTGAGGAGTTCAAATGTGTCAGATGTACAAGGCTACATACATGAAAACGTGATCGAGTGGCAAACACGAGCAGAAACTCCTGTGGATATCTGCGACCTTGGCCAGAAACATTTCTTAGCATATCCGTAACCTCCTAAAATAATGTAGTTAGCTCATGATATGCTAACATTTGTCTGTGGAAGAACTGGTAGGTAACTTGTCGTGACCAGGGGCTAGATTGTAGTCCTAAAAGGAGGCCATGACAGGTACAACCGCCGTCTGACTCGGGACACCTTGACTCGTTGACACGTTGGCTTGACTCATACTCCTCAACGGAATGGAACAAATTCATAGTATCTCACTATGATTACACATTACACATTATTTACTGGTTAGAAAATAGACATCTATAAACATAGAGTGAGGGAATATGAGTTTAATTCCACAGTTTGTTGTGATTGTCACATTTGTAAAACATGATTTTATTTATTCAGCATAGTGTTTGATTGAAAAAACAGGAGCGTGGAAACTACAGGACCACCATACACAAAACTGTATGAAAAAAGCACACATTGTCGGACACTGAACAGTGATTTTCAGACCCTGCTGCGCCTTTTCAGTCTTTACATCCCACTGAACTCATCACAGAAAATGTTCAGACACAAATGTCGGTCACACCGACGGCAGAACGTTGATGCAGTTCGCTGACTGTTCACTGCCGCCTGTTTTTGTCTCTGCGGGTGCGTCATCACCCTTGACGTCACACACTGAAGCGAGAAAGTCCAACCTGATGCGACTGGTGTCCATATGTTTTCAGAGGACAGCCAGGTCGTGGCAGCTCTTGGATCGCACTTTCACCGCCATGCGCTGGTTATTCCGTGCAACCAGACGGTCCAGGAAGCGCCGAGCCTTCTGGGTAAGGCTCTCTTTCCGTTTGTACATGGAGCGTTTCTGTTGGCCTGTGTCTGTTCCATCACGACGAAGGCGGATCTGTCGAACCACACCTTCAAAGAGTTCTGTCACATTATGCTGCAGAGATGCAGAGGTTTCTATGAACTTGCAGTCAAACATCACTGCACACGCTCGGCCCTCTGGGAAAAAAAAAAAAACACATATGGAATGGAAAATTATACTTTCATATTTTACGTTAAATTATATGATCAGTTATTACACATTGCTGTTTTTTACATGTGAATATGAATGGGACATTGACAGTTTGTGACACAAAAAGGTAATTTCATGAAATGACTATATACAGTAGCTTCCATCTAGTCAACAAGGTCATTTGGGACCCAGTGTGTATGTGTCGCCTCTTAGACTTTCCACCCCACCTTCCACGGCCACCTCTCTCGACCGCACAAGGTCACTCTTGTTGCCCACGAGGATGATGGGAAGGTTCTCAGCCTGGCGGGTCCGTCGCAGCGTGATGCGGAGCTCAGCGGCAGAGTCAAAGCTGGGGCGGTCAGTGACGGAGTAAACAATGACGTAAGCGCTCCCCACCTTCAGATAGTCATCCTGAGAAGAGCTGTCCTCCCCCTCCTGAAAGGTAGCACCAAGACGGAGAAGCATCATTCCTGGTCTTTGTGTAGTCAGAGTTGTGTACTTCTGTGTAGATGTTATTTTGGGGCTTATATATAGTTATGGAATACCTGTAAAAGTCATTAAAAATCAATTTGTGTTTAAATCCTGACTCAAGTAAACCAGCCAGCCCACAGTTGTTTCTCGTCACAAAATGTCTCACTGGCAAACCACAGATGTTCTTTTTTGAGGAGTCACAGGAAGTTGGCCTCAGTCACTAAGTACTAGTCACGCAAACTCTACTAAATGCTTATTTGGTTCTTACAACAAATTATATCTAACCATGCAGAAAGTCTGAAACTGTGTACCCGTCTGATTTTACACACGCACACACACAGTACCAGTTTCTCCCAGCTATCCATGACGATGAGAGTAGTTTCCTCTCCATCTACAGTCAGCGTTCGCTCGTGCGTGTCCACTGTAACACAGTAAAAACAAACAATAAAACAGACTAAGTACCTCGCACTCAGCTGAATGTGCGACACCAGTCGACCAAACACAACTGCAGCGATCATTTGGATAAGATGTGAAACATCTCCCAGCACCTGGGAGATGACACCTGGATGACTTCAAGTCTTTTATCGATTCCGATTTGGTAGTGACAGCTTGTTGGATCATTTGTTAAAGCCACCATTTGATTGATAATGAATGGTGTGTGCAGACGTCTAGTGAATATTATCAAAATCCAATAAAAGATGAAAGTGATTGAACTCTGGTCCATGGCGGTGGACTCTTACTCATCTCATACATTTGTCCAGTCACTACATTCACAAGCAATGAAGTCCGAGAACACACCACATGACCCAGAGGACATCAGAAACGACATAAAGCGTATAAGAGTAAAAACTAGACATGGAGCTCAGTCAGCCTGACAGTGACAGCCGACAGCAGACTCTACCCACCCCCCACATCATGTCTGACTACCTGGATCAATACACACTGTCAATCATGGCCTCAGGCCAATCAGCACAGGAGCTGATCGATGATGTCAGGTCGTTCAAGGTTGTGTCAGACACTGAACAACAAAACGTAAAGAATTGGTCCAGTAGAGTCAGCCTCACTCGCACAAAGTTGTGTAGGGACCAGTGATGTGCTTGTGGAGTTGTGTTATCATCAACATCTGTGATCCAAACCTCTGGTTTGAACTTTGTGATGACTTTCCAGCTGATGTTTCCTCCTGAGAGTAAGAACGAATAATGAAACTTCCAAAAGCTTTGCATCATAATGGATGACGCTTTCCTCATGTGTTCAGGACTGATGGACAGTAAATGGTCTTTATGGGTTCTATGATGAATATATGCACAACCATAAGTCTGATTGCAGTTAGTAACAATGAGGTATCTGACAACAGAGCAGCAAAGCAAAGTTAAATTAAACGAAACCTTAAAATGCGTTCCACATTATGACTCCGTGTGACAATATCACAATCTGTGGATTAAATTAAAGCCAAAATATTGAGCAATTTTGGATCTGCCCTCCTATTCTTTGGAGAACGTTCAAGATAAACTTCAAATCAGACATCCCACCCGCAGGTTGTTCGTCTTTCTCCGTGATGCCAGCAAAGATTCCTGCCAGGCTGGTTTTCCCAACGCCATGGTCGCCTAGCAACATCACTCTGTAGACACAGTCAGAGTCACTCTGTGAGTCATCGTCTGAGTCTGAACTCCACTGGACACGGTAGTGGAGGGACTTGTCTCCGGGGTGGTAAGACGCTGACTGTCCCAGAGGAGGGTGGCTGCGCTGCGGACGGCACAGCTCAGGGTCAGGTTGGTTTCTGAGTTGGGCATCCTGAGTCCAGGATGGGCGCTGATAGAAGTGTGCAGGGGGAAGTGGCGTGCTGCCTCGCCGCCGCAGGGTCTCCTTTTCTCTTTGGGTATTGAGGGTCATGTTTCTATGGCAATGACATCAGAACAGGATAGGCCTGAGGAGGACATAGGAGGTTTGAATGTCCTTGTGTATGTGTAGCATGACGAACATTCTAGAAATAGAAGAGCAGACGTTCAGAGAGCAGAGCAGAATATGCGAGTCTTTTTGAAAGGATGACAAACATGATGAGGTTTTGGTACACGATACAGTTTTCATCAAACGCTATGGAGGCAAAGTCCATTTCCGCTCTTCCTCTAATTCAACATTTTGATATTTAAACATCTAGCAATCCACCAATAAAGGCATCACTGCACTGCAGACAGACCACGGGGTCTCAAATAGGGAGGTACTTGTGACCAGACTGATAACAGACTGATACAGTGACCATCAGACATCTGACAGCTGAAAGAAAAAAACAAAACAAAACAATGGAAGTTTCCAGCTGGGGTGTGTTTGTTGTTGCCATAGTTATTGACCCTTTACTGTATATTCTCATGAATAAGCACAAAAAGAGTTAATTATTTGTCTAAAACACGCCAGTATCATTCCTGTTTCTTTAAGATCGCCCTCCTAAATGTTAATTTCATTTGTGTTGGCCAGATTCTGGAAGCCTGCAAAGCGCCAGCTCCTCTGTACTTTGTTTTGTTGTTTCAAACAGATCCCAGTATGTACGTCCTCACAGCAATTCATTGTTATCATCACCATCACACAAAAGAAAACTTCGGTCAAAACAGTCCATTACTGTTCAGAAAAGGATGGATGTAAGTATAGAAAAGTAAGCATCATATTGGTTGTGGTGTGAATGGACAGCCCCCCCATAGATATAAAAGCAGTCTGAGGCTACACTTTGTGCTCACAACTAGCCCTTCGATTTAGTTTGACCTTATTGTTTGAAATACTGGCCATGACAATGGAACATAGCCGAATATATCGTAATATGTAGTGATGCTTATAGAGAGTGAGAGTTGAGTTGTTAAACTACTTTTTTGAATGTCAGTTCCATCAAAAAAAATCCTTTCACATGTCCTGTTACAGTGCATGTTTCATTTCAGTGTCCTTCTTTCTGATTACAGGACTAGCAGAACAGAGTTTGTAGCTCACTTCAAACTAAGTCACAAATCTTGCTCACAATCCTTTTGTGACCTTTTGACTCGTTAAAGTAATGAATGAAATTACTGGTACAAATTACTTTAGTAAGAATCTGCCTACATAATGTTTTTATACTGGAAGAAATGATAAAAGATAAATAAATAAAATGGACAACTATTTTTTAAATACCTTTTTGAATGTACTGTGTGAAATTAAAGCTATGTTGTGTGATTTTATTTTAAGGGGTAGCTAATCCATGCAAAGAAATAAAAGCAGAAAATAACAACGATAGATAGACGAACAACGAAATGGATAAACTTACCACACACCCCATGAACATTCTGTGTTCGTCCAGCAACGACAGACCTGCACTCAGCACTGTCTGTCTGTGTTGGTGTAACAGTACCCTGGTGCCACAATAACCCGCCTGGAAAAAAAAGTTCCGCAACAGCTTTAAAAATTCAGCAGTAGAATCACGGAGATATCTGCCTCCCTCTGTGTGTGTGTATCAGAGCGACAGCAGAGGAGAAACAGATAGCTGAGCAGTGTGTGTGTGTGTGTGTGTGTGTGTGTGTGTGTGTGTGTGTGTTAAACAGTGTGGAGGGTGACTTGGGTTAGGAAAAAATTTGGTCACTTCCTGTTAAGAAAAAACAAACAACAAAAAAAACACAAAAACCCATTTGGCTTGATGACCCGGTCAGTCAGGAGGGACTAGTGTACTTGGAGTGTACTTGTAAAACATACATTTATAACATGTTTTTGTTCTAACGCCATCCAGAGTTTTTCATTAGAAATGCTCCAAATAAAAACAACAAACAGGATAAAAGCTTTCGGTATCTGATATACCTGATCAAACTGTAATACTAAATATAGAAGTTCATTTTTTTAGACAGTGGGTTTAAGAGACTAGTTAACTTAATACGAGGGGAATTAGCTGGACTGGTTTACGAGACCATTCGCTCATTAGCTGTTGATTTACTCTGTCAGAGTCAATGGACTTTTCATTCATATCCTCATATCCTAACTTTGAACAAACTTTGAGATTAGTTCAGATTTAAAATGATAAAGAAACTGAATTTCCACCATCAAACGTTTGAAAACATTTTGTTTCACATGATGCAAATGTGTCCATGCAAAGTGACCCATGTACACGTCGTCTAACATCCTGAGGACGTTTCTCTGCGACTCTGCAGAAAATACACGGTTGTGTTCTTTGGTTTCAGCGGCAGACTGAGGTGAGAATGTCAAACAGGGAGCGAAGGGCTGACCAGTCAACCACAGGCATTGTTTTTTGTCTCTGAAAGAAAACACAATAAACATGATACAAAGGGACGTAAATGTGTTTATATGTTAAAACCCCCCCAGAAATGTCTCATCTAAGTCGTTTCTCTCTCTCTCTCTCTCTCTCTCACACACACACACACACTCATGAATGTTTGTGGCTGTATAAACAAAATTACAGTGAAAAATGAAACATATACCTGTTAAAACCATGGCAGAACAGTTCCACCTGATGTGGAGAATGTGTGCACACATTCACGTCTTTATTTTGAAAGGCTTTCATTTGATGGATTCTTATCGTCGTATTGATTTGGAATGCTCAACTCATGAGAAATTTTACTGGTACTGACACAGATAACTACGTTTCTCAGGTGACTTGTGATACAAGTCAGATCACATCCTGGCTTTTCTGAGAGGGGATGGTGCAGGCTGACATTCTCAGGACACAAACACCTTTTCCTGACTTTATAAACTGCTTTACATCTTTCATTTAATGAAATTATCACACTCACTCCACATTTTCAAAGAACATAACACCGTATTCAGGTTACTGACACACAGAATGTAGGTCCGGTATGGAAACTGGTAGTCTAAAAGCTGAGTTCAAGAAACAAGAATATGGAGTAGTAATGCCTTCAGTGGACAGTCGCAGGCTGTTTCCACTGACATGGAAAATAATATTAGTTGAAGCACACACGAGTCAGTGTGAGTGATCGTCCTGAGACTCAAGACATTGCAGATGTTAAGGTCTTATCCACCCCCGCAGTTTAAAAGTTTAAGAATCTAAGTCTCACCCCGGAATACCTCATTCAGATGTTTGTGTGCCCTGTTTCACTGTCTTTTACTAGATTAGATTATAACTTTATTCAACCCTTTGGATGTTGGACGTTGGATGTTCAGGAAACAGCAGCAGAACACCGTTACAGGACAACACACAACAAAACATTTCCAGCTGCGCTGTTTATGATGTATAAATACGTAATTACTTACTTAACTTGTCATTGCTGTTGTGCCTTATACTTTTTTTTAGGTTCACAACCATTTCTGTCTGTGGTCTGCATCCATTCCCGTCGTGGCTTCATTACTTAGTTAGTCAATAAAAAATACTGAATTGGATGTTTCCCTATCATTCTAGTAATACGTTTTAGCAGCACCTAGCGGACACTGGTGGAACTGCAGCTAAACCGCACTCAGTTTTGACTGCAGCATTCAGCTGCAAACTGGGCAACAGGAAGCTGCGGGTTTGGCAGCAGCTAAATCGTCAAACGGAAGGTCACATAAATTCTGGACAAGAATAACTCATCAGGAACAATGAACAGGACAAAAATATGTTTTTTTTAATTCATATCAAAGCACCATCAACCACAGCAGCCATTGATATAATCTCTAGGTTTACGAATATATATCTAATCCTGCTTCCAAAAATGTATAATTGCAACATTTTTGCCTTAAAGGACAATAATTGGGCACCATGTTGATATAAATAAGTTTTAATTACAGCATCAATAAAAAAACAATAGTAGATGATACTAGTTAGCTTTCAAATACTTTGTTACCACTCATAAAAATCAAATATATACACTTTGTTTATGTGCATGTGTGTCCTTTCAGAGAACGTTATTGGTGTTATTATTGATCTCCATCTTGCCGATCAGCTCAGTCACAAGCTGCTGCAGAGTTTGAGAACGCAGACGTCCGACCTCCAGGACGCTCTCATGGTCCACACTGTCCATGTCTTCATAGCTCTTCACCACCTAAATCAATCAATCAATCAGTCTTAAAACTTTTCACCATCTGAGACACATTAATTTAATCAGTGTGTGAACTGTTCACCTTGTTGGTGATCAGAGAGAGGCCGAAGACTCTCAACCCACAGTGAGTCGCCATGACAACCTCAGGAGCTGTACTCATACCTATAAACACACAACACCTGTGAGGTCACAACACAACTGCTGCTGATCCTGTTGTTGCATAACACTCACACCACCGACATATTAACTAGATTGACTGGACTTGTTGTTGGATCTGGTGTCGCGTTGAAGCCATGGCAATTGTCACCCTTGCAAAAGTGTTTTCATGGAAACCCAGAAAGGGAGGTACAGATGTTGCATTCTGCAAGTTGACTTAAGCAAAACGGTAATCTCAAAATAACTGACAAAGTTGGAGTCAGAAGGTCTGATTTGGAATAATCATCAATAATCACATAATCACTGCACAGATGAGAAACTGTGAAAATCCTACCAAGGTGGACGTAAAACACAGAATTAAATTTCAACTTTGGTCAAACTTCTACGCAATCTTGATTTTAACCATCTTTCCTGTTGTGTAACATTCAAATTCAACTTTCCGATATCAATGTAAAGGTGCATTTATTGTGTCATTCATTCGTCCGAGCTCAGCTGATGACGTACCGACAGCGTCCACTCCCAGCTGATGCATCAGTCTGGCCTCAGCGATGGTTTCAAAGTTGGGCCCGCCCACCATAGCGTACACACCCTCCTGCATGAATGCAGCCACACCCAGCTGCTTTGCGATCTCCATTGCTAGACAACGAAGACCTTTGTCATAGCAGCCTGACATAGCTGGGAAACGAGGGCCAAACCTGTAAACAATAAAACAACAAATAAACAATAATACAGCTGGAAATAGCACAAGTTTGTTGTTGCCATGACAACAGGGTTAACAGTGAGTTTTGTCACAATATGATTACTATGAAGTCGGACATATACAAATATAACAACAAGCAGCAGTAAACAAAATGAACAAAAGCAACACAGAACAGGTTCATATCTGCTTTACTTGTCATCGTTGGGTCCAGTCAGCGGGTTCAGACCGACCAATCCTGGGAAGTTCACATGGTCCTTAATGATCATGATGTCACCAGGCTTCAAGCCATCAGCCAATGACCCAGCTGCATTTGTCACAATCAGAGTCTCCACCCCCAGCAGCTTGAAGACTCGAATTGGAAAGGTTGTCTGATGGATACATAGAAACATCTCAGTCCAACAGTTTGTTGTCATGGAGACATTCCTCCATCAGACAATGTATCCGAACAAAGACATTCTCATGTGTGGCTCAAAGGGACCCTGGACTGTGTAGACATTATTTTTATCTTAACATACATACAACATGAGTAACATAAGGACCACAAGTACGTACAAGGAACCACATAAAACAAAACAAGAAATACCAAGAAGGAACAACAGTGTGTTCATCTGTGCTGATTAGGAAGTAAAAGTGGAGGTGGATGGGAGAGAGAACCACCACACCGGGCTGCCCTCCACTTTATTCTGTGTTGTTGGAACGTCTGTAGCTGACATCCAGGACCCAAACCAGTCTGTCATAATGCAAAATATTTGTGGAACCGACGCCAAAGTCAGAATTTATGGAGACTGAGGATGGTGAAGTGAACTTGTGACGTTCTGTCCAAATGTGTTTGAAAAGAGAACAACCTCAGAGGCTTCAGGCACAGCTCCGAAATTAACCTTTGAGTTCAGGAAAGAACGAATTCCTTTGACGAGTTATGGTGTTTATCCAAAGCCTGCTATATGAAATCCCTCTGTGCCACACAGCGCCACGGTGTCCAATCCGAGGCGAAATGCATCAATGAGCTGCAGTGCAAAATGCTGTGAAACGTGCAGTGTGTCGTGGGAAACAATAGCAACATTGAACAATGTGCTAAAAGGCTGCATGTGACACACACACACACACACACACACACACACACACACACACTGTGTACGTACATCAGAATGAACAGTGACGAAGCTGCTCTGGTCAGCTCACAGTGTACGTTCACGTCGTGTGTGTTTTTGCGTACTGATGATTGTGAATGTATTACGTGGTGGTGTGCGCCTTTAAAGCTGGAACCTACTTTGCCCCGAGTAACAATGGAGCATTTCTGAGTCTGATTCGGATGCGGTGGTGTGTTGTATGCATGTACCTTGCAGAGTGAGTGTCCCTCATACACGTGAAAGCGCCCCTGCATGCACACACACGACTTCCCCTTCAGCTCGCCAAACACCAGCCGACCTGCATGACCCTTCACTGAAACACAGACGATGATGGCGACGTCTACATGAGCATTTGTACGTGTTTTACTCATTATAAAATATATGATTCATTATTATAACACTGTTGTTAGCAAAATAATACATGTGGGTAGTTTTGCTTTTCTTTTTTTCTTTTTTTTTTACATGTATTCCTAAATCTGTATGTTACACATAAAGATAAATCACTACCCCCCTGCACACACAAAAAAAATGTTTGGCTGGTGGATGTCTAATAAATGAATAAAAGAACCGCAAGTTAGATAAGAAATGAAAAAAAAAAAAAATCAAACTAGGGCGTAGGAGTACCTGTGCTCTGTGGGAAGCCTGGTATGTCAGAGTAGGCAAAGGAGTCCTGACACTTGAGGGTGTCAGCGAGCATTCCCAGTCCAGAGCCACAGATGATTGCCACCTGGGGGCGGTGCGTCGTCTGAGACCGCAACCAATCGGCTGTCTTCTGGTATTCGTCATGACTGCCGTCAAGAGCAGTTAAAGAAAGAAGAATGAAAAATAAAAAAAAATATTGCAAAAGTGATTTTCTGTTCACTTGGAGGAAGTGGAAATACATTTACAGCAAGTCATAGTATGTTGATAAGTAATCCCACTGCTGCAGCTCTGTGATTTCTAGTTTGTTTGTTTTTTTATCATACTGTTTATGTCTTGAATTGATGATCTGACATTGACATAAGGCTTCAACACGTCTTTGCTTTGGACCGTGCCTCTGTTTGGAGAAGAAAAGAGGAGCTTTTGTCTTAAGGTGGTAACTTTGATTTGAAACATTTTATTTGACGCTTCTTTCACATTCTGTTCCTGTTTTAAACGAAGTACACTCACTGACAGTCATCCTTCTCATCATCAGGGATCTGTTGATGGTCGA
>CAAKHB010005943.1:77959-89040 GCA_901007665.1 Aeoliscus strigatus | reverse complement strand
AGCTGAGGCATGTTGCCAGGCAACCTCGGCTCTTCTCTGGGCCTGAGTGTGTTTACAAGATCAGGTCACCTGTGGCCCAAACAACTCACAGCAACCTAATCCAGCGTCTTCTTCAGAAGCTGCTCGGTTCAGTCCCTCTCCAGCGCACACAGCATCATCTGGTACCTCGGACCCCATGACTCAGTGAGGGAGGGTGAAGGCCGCCGTGACACGTTGGCCGTTGTAAGCGCCACACGTCAGGAGACACTGTGTGCTGCCTTCGTTTAAATGACCCGTACGCACAGATTTGTGTCATTTGTGTACAACGTGGATGTTGTTGCAGTGTAGTTGTACGTGGAATACCACTTAATGTGATGTTTATCAACTAAGCACTGTTTTCCGACCTCTGTCGCGATGAAATTAGAACCAAAACAACTCTGTTCTCACTCAGAAACCACGTCTCTTCAACTGGAACGCACCATCATGTGAGCAAACAGGTATCTGGGCTTTGCAAGGAGCATCTATCAGTCATCACCTGGTGACAAGTGAGGATCAGCGCCGTCCACACGAAGAAACCAGACACAGCCTGCGCTGCCGGGCTCATGAGGAAGATGGGCTGGTCTGGGCTCAGCAGCGGGGCTTCGGGGAGCCAGGAGATGTTGGGGCCAGCTGGGGCTGCCATTGGCGGGGGGTCTGGTGCTGCTGCCACAGGAGAGTTTTCCCCCACCCTTTGTGAGAGCGGCACGGCTCGTCTCCACAGCCTCCACATCTGGAAGCGACAGAGGCAAACATACCAGACTATGAACTGCTGGTTGGACAGAAGACAGACAACAGACGTCTAGTGAGGCTGTGACAACACCGCACACCTTCTTACAGTCACCGCGCCAGGCTCAGGTTGGGAGAGAGGAAGAGAGAGTGGATCAATACTGAACGCAACCAATGAGAAAGCAGAAAATCAATATGTGGTATCACTGTTGACACTGTGGTGAAAAATTCAATCGACTGAAAAGTTTCTTGTGGTGCCGCTTCTATGTCAGCTCTAGGCTGAAGAAGGGCAGAGGGTGAGAGCATGTTGGTGAGATAAATTAAGTTCTCAGTGAGGCTCATTCACAGTGAATCTGTTGGATCTGGACGTTAAGAATCTAATCGATGGCTCAATAAAGTGAAGCAGCGGTGGAATGTTTTGTTAGTGTGGGTCAAATGCGTACAAAGAGCACTAAAGCTCCGTTTCAGGGTCATGAACGTTTATTTCCGCTGGTAATCATTAATCTGAAATAAAGAGCTCACAATCGGTGAGTCATTTCAAGTGTCATCAGGGACAGAAGAAACAGACCGAGGACAAACACAATATGAACGTGTCACTACAATGATATCTGAGCTGGAATATGTCAGAGAAGATAACCCCCTGAAAACCGACTGACCACTGACACACACACACACACACACACACAGACAGACAAACAAATGACTGTTAAACATCCAAAAATGTCTGAAACATAATGCTTGTGTGTATTTCCTCTTTTATCTGATCAGTGAGTCCAATAATGCTCGAACCAAAGCGTACCATCTCCACAGCAACACAGTTCTCAGGGTGTTTTTGTTTTCATCTGACACACAGTTGTCAGAGGAGAGGTTGAGGGATGTTGTTGTTGTGGTGGTGGTCTGTGTGTGTGTGGGGTGGGATGGGGTTAGGGGGGGGGCTTAGAGTCAACACACATATACTGTAATCTGTGGCAGAAAGGGCCTTGATAACAAAGGATTATATTTGAAACATGATCTGTGACCAATGGGTGCTGACGGTAAAAGAGACAATGGGAGACACTGGTCTCATCTCCCAGAGCAGCTGATCAAACAGTTCAGAACATGGACGGGAGGTCACTCACTTTGAAACACATCACAAATCACAGTCAGGTGAATCCAGACATTTAGAAACAGGACTTATCAGAGCTCTAATGGTTTTATCTGAGTGAACAAAGGCAGTTCTGCAGAGCAGGTTTAGTACAAAAAAACTGTAGTTTGTTAGTCCTGTATTACTCCAATGCAAGTAGAGAAAAACACAATACATAAATTAGAGGACTATAATATACATGTAAAAAAAACAATAAGATTACCAGACCTAGGGTTTATAACAACACAGGTCATTTATATGGTCATCAATACACCCCCATGCCAACAAGTCATCACACACGCACACACACACACAGGAACAATATAACGCGGCAGACGGTCACAACAGAGGCAACAGATGGGAAAGGGGCATCGGGGCAGACAGGGTGTGGAGTGAGAAATAATGGATCTCAACCACCAGGAGCAACAGCAGCTGGATTTATCTGCAGACACTTCATACATTTGAGCATTTGGGAACAAATGAACAAACACATAGAAATCAAACACACACACACACACACTCCACAAACACCAGTTAGCCTGAAAATGAGAAGGTTTGCTAACACTCTGCAACACAATTTACACAACTTTAAAACCTGGAACTGCGAACGTGACACTTTTAATGGTCAAATAAAGACATTATGAGTGGTGGCAAATACTTTCGAAAACTTCTCGACAGTTTGCTCACCTATGAAATTGCTCCCGGGCTCCCGTCAAGCTGACGACCTGATGAAACCGACTAACGGCCTCAATTCCTGCTCAGAGCCGCTCCGTTGCACCGCGGACAACCATGTTGAGTCCCTCGGCGGACGGCTGTTGTGTCTCCCGCACCAAAAACCGCTACAGTTCGTTTTTCATATTAAACCACCGGTATATTATCCTTCACACCCCCACGTTATGAGCAGTGAAACAGAGAAAGTCGGTGTGTCAGTTGTCGTTAACACTGGAGGAACTCTGCCACTCTCTTGTATCTCCTCCGCACTGACTTCAGATTAACTCGAAGACCCCGCCCACCGCGCGAGGCTGAGCCAGCTCAGCCAATCAGACCCTGACTTTTTTTACCCGGAAGTAGGCGTGATTAATGGTGTCTATTCTTGGTGCCGTTTCAGAGACCGATGGTTGAGAAACATCAGCTGTGAATAATGTAATTGGTTTGGTATGGATACGTCCTCTCTTACGTAACTGAAAATATGTGTGACCTCCATCAAGACAAAACTGCTATTTAGTTGAATCATTTTTATATTTCGTATATTCAACTTTATTATATTCTTTCTAACTCTCCCTTTTGTTTGGTATGTATTGTATTTTGGTAAGATGTAACTTTTAGCATCCTCTGGCACGACAATTAATCACGTTTTTTTTTAATTATATCTTAAATCTAGAAATCTTTTTTCAATAAAATCATTGTTTTTCATGTGATTTGCTTTGAAGTACACGAAAAGTCTCAATGAGATGACGAGGGCTCTTCCGGTATTAATTCATGTTATTAATTACACTATTAGATATGACAAGTAACTGAACTCAGCCATGACTATTATGGTTATTTTTGTTACAAAAGCAAATATGACAGATTTAAATAGTGAAACTGTGAAGACGTTTGAGCTGTGTATATTTTTATTGGTTCAGAAAATATACACAAATATCATAGAAATACAGTTCAAGCATGGTGATTGAATGTACAGGACATCATCGGCTCGTTCCTCATCGTGCATCGGTCCATGCTGTGAAACACTGGCAGGAATGTCCCAGTATGGCTCCCAGTATGCTCAGCAGCTCAACGGTGATCTGACTTTCCAGCCTCATCCCAAACATCTATGACATTCTGGCGAAAATCTTTTTACACATTTTACATTTTACAAAAAAAGGACAAATATACAAATGCTTCAGTCAGACTTGTTCACAACCAAGATCCTATGACTTTAAGTCTTTTCATACCTGGAGTTACAAGTTGAAATAATTTTCATATCATACAATCCGTCACATTCTCTCTTCCTGCTCTTTACGCATCAACAGGTCAGAATCAAATCGATGGGTCCAATGAACTAATTACACAAATTACAGAGGTCATCGCACCGGCGATTCACCACCATCTTCCTCAAAAGCAAAGCTGCAGGCGAAACAAACACTGAATACCACACAGACAGACACTGTTGACAAAAAGCAGCTTTGCTTCCAAACACAAGCTCACCTCATTTCCTGCTTGGATTTTTTTTTTCTGTTTGAAACTTTTTTCTGTCTCGTCTATCATAAATACATGTTTGTGTTTGTCTTGAGTTGTTTAAATACTTCTGTGATTAATTGAGGTTACTATATGAGGCAGATTGAACTCTCTAACACTAGCTGGCTGATGGTTAGATTTTATTTAATGATGGATGAAAAACCACAGAATAACTGAAAGTTTGTCTTTTTTGTGCACTTTGATGCTTTTCTTGTGCAAGTTGAGCCTCTGAAGTGAACATGGGTGAGGACATGTCCGGACCTGTGTGTTGTTTCACCTCTGACCCCTGAAAACCAGCACCGACCAGTCCTAATACAGAGTTTGTTCGTCCATCATCGCAGTGTTACTCCGGCTTCCTCTGGCCGCCAGTGTTGACACGCAGACGCCTTTTAAACAGGCTGTAACGCCTCCTCCAGCCATTTATGTTTTCGTTTTGAGAAGTTAGGGGGTATCTGGATGATGACGGACAAAGCAACAGGGGGACATGTCGGGAATTAAATGTTAAGAAACAGTGAGAGAGTGAGTTTGTCTCAGTGCATTCAGACCTCCCTGTCTAACCTCTGGTGCAGTGAGCTGATGCTGCAAACCAACGTATTTACTTTGATTTTTAAAACACTGCAGCTCGTGTTACTCAGACAGTGTGTATTTACTGCAGTGCAGCGATTCTGTAATGAGGGTACAATCACAGAAAGCTGCTCAAACATGCTTTATGTGTGTGTGTGTGTGTGTGTGTGTGTGTGTAAAACATACGTGTTCTTACCTGCCTGTGACTGCAGGCCAGCCGGGACAAACTCACTTGGCCAGATGTTCAAACGGCACACTGACCTGAATGTGAAGACAGACGAGACGCATGAGCCACAAGAAGGAGAAGAACTAAAGAATGAAACTGTCTGTTCTTGATTTCCATCATCTCTATTGGAAAGTATTTGCAAATATTTGTCTGCAGTATTTTTATGTTGGTAGAATTGAAGATATTCTCAGTAAATAAGTATAAAAAACTGAGTAATTAAAATAATCAAGGAGTGGTGACAAACAACTACATCAAGTCCCATGTTAAATATCAAACAGCCAAGTGATCAGAAGTAAATAAACATGTCAGGCAGGTGTGTGGAGGAGCCCTCTTACCTGTGATGTGGTGATGCGTGCTGTGAGGTCAGAGGAGGAGACGTTGGCGGGGGCTCCTCGGTGAAGCCTCATGGCCACTTTACGCTCCCGCTCAGCTCGTTCTGCTCTGCCCACCTGAGGAGAGCGGTTACCTGACACACACACACACACATTGACAGACGCATGTTTCGAGCGGTTTCTTCCGATACCAAACAACTTCCTCACCTGACTGCTGAGCGCCACGGGTGACCGGGTTGGACGGAGCAGCTTCTGCTTCGTTCCTCACTCTGTTGGCTGCTGAAGGGTTTGGTCCAGGGGGCAAAGCACGACCTCCTCCTCCTTTTTTGCCTCCTGCTCGCTCCTCTCCCTCCTTCTCCTCCCTGCGTTCCTTCTCCCCATCGTCCGCCGTCCTGCTGGCTCCCTAAAACACAACACAACTCAGTTGTCTGCTCGCTATCGCTGGTGAAGCGTGTGGCAGGAAGGGACACACACTCACAAACTTGAGCATGCTCCAGTCAAAGACGTAGTCATAAGAAAAGCCCTGTCGATGGAAGAGGTTCCTGAAGAGCTGCCGCAGGTACGAGTAGTCGGGCTTGTCATCGAAGCGCAGGGAGCGACAGAGGTTCAGGTAGGTGGAGAACACAGCTGGGAGGCACAGAGACACAGCTGACTCCGGCTCACACATGAACTCACATCCACTCAGAGTCTGTCTCCACTCACAGGGGAATCCTTTACACAGCACCTCAATGGGAGTGGACATTTTCTTCTCGCTGATGCGTTCGTACTTCTGCCGCTTGGTGGCAGCCTTGAGCCCCTGCCAGGGCAGAGAACCCAGGTTGAAGTACATGAGAACGTAGCCCAGAGACTCCAGGTCGTCCCTCCGCGACTGTTCTGTGGGGAAGGAATCAGAGGCCCGTGACGACCTCTATATACAACTTATCGACAGCACTTCAGTATTTTCACTGTCTCCACACGCAACAGCTATTTGCTGGTTTGTCCGTCCCAGGGAGACGAGGCCCTCCTCTTTCTTTCTCCTTTCCCCTGTTGAAAGATATTTTTTGCAGTTTCTCCTCACTCTGTCTACGGACAGAAGGTGGTGTTTTGAGCAGCATTTGTGGCTGTGTTGGCTGTGCAAACAATTCGATTCGATTTCATTTGTGTAGTCCAACATCACAATTACAAATGTCTCGATGGACTTGACAGTCTGCACAGTACTACACGCGCTGTCCTTTAGACCCTTAGTCAGGGTGAGGAAAACTGCTTTGTAACGGGGAAAAAAAGACAGAAACCTCAGGAAGACCCGCAGAAGGAGGGATCCCTCTCCTTGGGACGGACAGACCAGCAGCAGGCGTTGAATGTACAGATAATGAAGGTGAAATAAAACAGAATGGAATTGGATTCTGGATAAAAACTAGGAGGTAGAAGGTGAGAACAACAGGGGGTCCTGTCCTGTCTGTCAGCACTCAGGTGTGTGTTGTCTTACCAATACCCAGGTGGGTGTTGATAGAGGCGTAGCGGGCGGTGCCGGTCAGGTTCTTATTCTCGCGGTAGGGAATGTGCTGGTGTGTTCGAGCGTCACGGTATTTCTTGGCCAGGCCGAAGTCGATGATGTAGACCAGGTTGCCCTTTTTTCCCAGACCCATCAGGAAGTTGTCAGGCTTCACGTCCCGGTGGATGAAGTTCTTCAGGTGGATGTATTCGATCCTGCTGATCTGGAGCGGAGAGAGGTGAAAGGGGTTATGAAGAATGTCTGGGAGGAGAGAACAGCTGAGCACATTGTGAAGGAATAAGGAAAAAAGAAGTGCTTCTACGTGGACTCAGACACAGATATAAAGACGAAGATGCCATGCATAGGTTTGAGAGATGTGTCAAAACTAGAGGCAAGAACACTCATTTACGTCTAAGAACCAGTGCAGAGCAGAGTGACAAAAGTTGCTATCGTTTGTACAAACAGACAAACTGGGGAAATAGGCAACTTGTAGGCAAGCGTCAATTTGATCACCAGTTCTGATCATGGGGGATGGCAGAAAAACTTTTGATTTTTGGTCTTTATGGGCCAACTTTTGTTCTGAAACAGTTGCATTAAATAACCTTTTATTTGAATGGTTGTGTCGTTACTTAATCCAGTCCAATGCCCATTATCTATTGGATTATTTTTCTCATTGTTTTTTAAAAATTGTTGTTTACTTTTTATGTTTTTTCTTGTTGCCCTTTGTCTGTTGATGTGTGTTGACCTGGTGTCTGTTCATGCTCTTGGTGTGGATGATGCACGCTGGATGCTGCAAAATCAATTGGGATGACTGACTTGGGATCAGTCAGTTGTCTGAAAATGAATCTCGTGACAAGCCGACAGATAACGTGTCGAATTCATGTTTGACAGTGCACTGGCACACAAACATTAAAAAAGTACTGAGAAACTGAGGAGGAGTGTGTGAACTTGGTGGGAATGAATGACAGAGAATTCACATTGGCAGCCAACCGAAAGCGCTGATGTCAGCTTGTCCTTGAACGCACCACGCAGGACCAGATCAATACCGTCCGTGTTCTATGGCCGTACTACAGTAATAAAAACACAGGCCCCGGCGTGTGACTGTGATGGACCCCCTCCTTCTTAATGTCACGCTCACGTCAGGTAACAGGTACGATTTAGAACGCGTCCAAAACACACAGCAGCATTGAAAACACACCAACTGGTGAAAACATCAAGATATCAGCTGATCTTCTGTTCAAATAAAAAAGATTCTTCTTTGGAGTACCTTCTTTCTGTCTTTTATTGGCTCACAAGTCTCACTCCCCTCTAAAAGAATCGCTGAGTCGTCACAATGTCCTTGTGTCAGCGTGCTGATACCTAGATGTTGTTTAATGTTACAGCTTTGTCATAGTCTGTTCCATGATGTTACAATGACAGCAGAGAGTGTGATCAGCAACGAGAAAAGGGACAAAAAGAACAAACGAGTCAGTCGGAGAATGAAAAATGACTTATGAGGGATTAAAAGGGCTGATAGAAGACGCGGCGGTCCGACCTCTGCCACGGGGATTAGACCGCCTCGCAGCACTTTCATGTCCTAGATTGTAACTGACTTTTGCGAAGCAGCTGAATAGATCCTGAGGGGATGAGCCTCTTTTCAATCCAGGAAACAAGCTTCAGAGGTTTAGATGAGGATTATTCTCAAACGATCTATGTGCCTCCAAAAGATCCATTTAGTTCCAGTTTAAAAATAAGTACATGCTTCTATCAGGTGTGATCGGCTGTATTCAGTGCTGATGGACTCACGTTGGCCCTCGTGGGGACAAAGGTTCTCTGAAAGGTGCTGTGTAAACATGGGGTGAGCTGCAGTGCGTCTGTCTCACCATCTGGTCGGCGAGCAGCAGCACCGTTTTCAGACTGAACTTGCGGGAGCAGAAGTTGAATAAGTCCTCCAGACTGGGGCCCAGCAGCTCCATCACCATCACATTGTAGTCGCCCTCTGCTCCGCACCACTTGATGGATGGGATTCCCACTGTGAGGAGGGGGGAGGGAGGAGGGAGGAGGGAGGAGGGAGGAGGGAGGGTTAGGAAACAGGTGAAAACCACACAGTATCTCCTGCACAAGGAATGAAATAGATAAAATAGACAAGACCACCATGACAGGTAGATATCAACTGAAGAAGGATGGGAGAATTGGAGAAAATAAAAAACTTAAGTTTTGACACATTCTCTTTCCTCCTAACGTACTTCTCTCTTGAATACTAAGACTTATTTAAATGTGGTACACTACACTATATTATGCTACCCTGTGATTCACTTTTATTTCATATCTCAGAAACGTGTTTTCTTTTTTTTAATTCCCCTATGTGTTAACAGTTGTTTTTGTCGTTATTCTTTTCTTATGTCTATGTCTTAGACATATCTGTTAAATTAAAACAAATACCGTATGAAACGGTAGTTACTGTCTATTTCATTTCTTATAATTACTCCTGATATCCAAACTGACTGTGTATATTTGTACACATAAGAATGTTCAATTCTGATTAAGTTTGCCTCTGTCAGTGTTGCGGCATAGTCAGTCTCTTTCTGGATTATTACTCTTGGTTTGTGCTCACAGGCCCATCCTGGTTCAGTAAATATGTATCAGACTACACAGTGGAGCTCAAATTCTTACCACAGACAAAGTCTAATCAAACTATCATTCAGAGCCTTCAACTCTCTAAACAAACTTCAACTGACCTTTATCTGACCCCTGAGAGAGCTCGAATGAACCTGGACTGTCCTTAAACGCCTCATGGACATACGCACAAGAAAATCCCAGCGTGACCCAAAAAAACAGTGTCCTCATTGCGGCTCACCTCCTCCCTGCATCATCTTGTAGAACTTGCTCTCGATATGGAGCTGCGGATGTTTGGTTTTCACACATTCCAGCTTGATGGCGACTTCCTCTCCTGTGGCGATGTTGGAGCCTGCAGAGAGAGAAGCAGCAGAGGTTAGAACATGTGTGCAGAAAGCTGCTGCTGCTGATTACCAGGATGTTTCCTCCTTACCGAGGTAAATATCACCAAAGGATCCACTCCCTATCTTCCTCCCGAGGCGGTACTTGTTTCCCACCCTCAGCTCCATGACTGCTGAGCTTTTAGACTCCCTGAGAACTGAGAACACACACACACAAACACAGTTACAAATCAGTCCTCAGTTACTGGTGATCAATAGAGGAAACTGGAGTGAAGCTACAAACCCTGAGGATGCTCTAAATGAATGAAGGAATGGAGGAGATCAGAAGGAAACGAAACCAGAGCAACCGTAACGGTGACGTGCTGTGTTCTGAGTTAACCCACTGCAAGGGAGGAAACATCTTCTTCCTGTTTTATGGCACTTGGCACCCAGAGAAGATTCATCATTCATGCGTTCTGTCTTTACGTGACTAAATCCAACAGTGGCAATGGCAGCCAAAACGTCTCTCAATCCACAGTGAGCTCCTGTCAGCCGTTCTCAGAGGACATGAAGATAAATTATAGCTTCTCAGAGGACAACAATGTCTGCCATCAAGTGTTTATAGAGGGGAACGGGGAAAAGGTGACAGTATGGAGCTGTATGACAATGATTTATTCAGAGATGCTGAATCTTCTCACGGCACTTCAAAGAAGGACCTGTGTGCAATCATTTACATAAAGTCCCAGTTTGTGACTGCATGAGTGACTCATGTTCTCCTCACTACAGCCCACTGGAATAAAGTGGGAAATGAGTTGATGTTGTACTGAATGCTGACTAAGTCTTTTCCCCCCAGTCCTATACACCTATTCACCCATCCACGTACACACAGCTGGCTGCTGGTCGTGGATCCTCTCTCTCTCTTTCACACACACACACACACACACACACACACACACAGATTACTGAGGGTCAGTGCCATCGAACTGGGACACACTCCTGCTGCACAAAACACTGCAACAACGACAGATATTATATTTGTCATCCAGAGCTTAGTTCCTGCAGCTGACACACACACACACACACAAACACACAGAACATCTGTCCATTTAGACCATCTGAACCAGACAACACCCCTCCGGCTCACCCTGCTTCTCCCCGGCTCCGTCTCACTCAGGACCCCGGACAGAGACGCTCCAGCGCGGCTTCGGGCGGCTCATAACTTGGCAGATCCGGGACCCGGTGAGAAGAGGACTCAAAGATCCACAGACCTCTTTAACTCCCGACAATTCTCGCTGTCACTGTTAATTTGAAAAGATGAGGGCAGCCAGACACGGTCTTCCTCCTCCTCCTCCTCCTCCTCACACACCCACCTCTCCGTTCAGACCATTGACAATATCAATGATGTCATCCGCAGACGGCCAGAGATGCCCGGATTGTCTTCAAACTGCAGGCCGCTGCTTTCGGCATGGACAAACGGGAGGGAAAACCC
>CAAKHB010005943.1:45986-77939 GCA_901007665.1 Aeoliscus strigatus | reverse complement strand
TGTTAATTTGAAAAGATGAGGGCAGCCAGACACGGTCTTCCTCCTCCTCACACACCCACCTCTCCGTTCAGACCATTGACAATATCAATGATGTCATCCGCAGACGGCCAGAGATGCCCGGATTGTCTTCAAACTGCAGGCCGCTGCTTTCGGCATGGACAAACGGGAGGGAAAACCCTCATCGAACCAGCAGCACGTCAGATGTAAAAATAATATGAGGACGACATTAGTCGAAAGTCGTTTGCGCTACCAGTTCTCTTATGTATGTAAAATGACTGGTTGAGTTCCGGTGCAACAGCGCCTCCAGTGGGGGAGCGTTACCACAATACTACTACTGGGAACAATTGAAAGATGTAAAAAAAAAATGCACATCTTTTAGTTCTATTTGAGTTATATGTAAATCATAGTTATATTACTTGTAAAGTGAAATATCGGCAGAGGAAGCCCATATCTCATTTGTTTGGTTTATCAGGTATTAAAACCAGCTTGGCTAGCAAATACTGATGGCCTGTTTGATGCTTTATGGTATGATTTCACTGAATAATATTTGCAATTAGCAAATCAAAATAACCCAAGACATAACCTTTTTTTTTTTACCTGGAACACAGTAAACACAGTACAGGGTAGTTTATGTCTTAGTTCACAGAAATGAGCAGCCATCATGTATGGAAGATAAATAATGATACGGTTATATGACGATTAGTGTTTTTAAATTTGTAATGTTGCAACAGTTTGTAAGTATTGAAAAGCTGAACACCAATGACAAACATTGTGCAAATCTCCATGTACGAAGAAATATTTTTGAAGAATGACATTTGTGTATCACATGTGAAACTGTAAGAAATCTTAATATTAAAGGCATTCAGAAATGTATTAGTAGCTCCAGAATTTACTGCTCCTCTCCTGCTTTGTTTACAGAACCTGAGCGACTTTTTGTAATCACACTTTTTCGTCATTGTCTGAAATGTCAAGAAAAACACCGCAGTGAAGATGTGAAATCCTACATGCCTACACACACAACAAAATGACAAGTCACTGCAGACTTCAATTCAACCTTTATTGTCTTGTTCTTTTCCACTTTAAATTAATTTCCTCTCCTTTTTGTAACATTTGAAATAAATGAAAACATCCTGAATAGGAGTGATAATAAAGACTGACTTAATTTAAATTGATACTCAATAACAACAAAATAAAGACAAACAGTAAAACATAACAGGTAATGTCTTTAACGTGTCTGTAAAACACTGTTCCAGCTCAGCTTGGTATGGTAGGATTTGGCATTTTAATAGAAATGCCTTCAGTTGGTTGCTTCGTCTTAAAAACAAATTCTATTATTGCATTAGACAGAACAAATAATACAAATAGGAACAAAAATGCTGCTAAAAATCAACTTAAGAGACAGATGCAATAGCGCCAATGTTTTTGAATTTGTTTGCTATCGCAATGTCCGGTGGTCAAGCACTCAAACGTGTAGGCAGGCATACACACACACACACTTTTATCTCAAATGCAAGCTGTCAGATAAACATCTATTCACTTCCCTGACTGAAGCAGATAAGTGTTCAAAAGCACGCACACACAAACACACACACGCATTCACACTGCATGAATCTCTCATGGACAAATCGAACAAAAAAAAACATTCAACATTGGAGCAACAAACCCACACACTCCTGATACCGTCGTCATTATCTTCATCACATCCTCCATTCTGTCAACACTCCTTTCATGCACACACAGGCAGGCAGGAGGGCACCTTGAACAGCGAGTAAATAAGTGATCATCATCAACATCATGACAATATATAATAACCAACTTGATCTCTCGAGTAAGAAAAAAATACAATAGCGAGGTCAGTGTTTGATAGGGGGAGGGGGGACAAGGGCGTCAACAAAAGTTCACACTTTTTTTTTTCTTTTAAAACAAACCAATGATGAACAACTCATGTACACCAACAAGGAGATACAATTTTGCTCGTCATATATAAGCGCAGTGTGGAGCTGATGGCGGGCCGGCGGGCGCTGGGTGTTAGCCAAGGCCACTGCTGTTGTAACATTTAGTCGTCCTGTAAGGTCTGTGAAGTTGCTTCAAAAATGGAGGGATTGCAGAGGATGTGTCAACAACAAACCCAGAGGCATATAGTGCAAGTTTGGCTAATGTTGTTTTCTTGTTTTTTTTTTACCCTGGGTCCCATGTTGATGGCGTATTTCCACCAAGGGAGAGGTGTTGGTACCTTCTAAAAATGCGTTTCCATATCTCAAAAGTTTGCCGATTGTCTGTGACTCAGTAGTAGCGGCGCTGTTTCTACTTTGCTCCAGATCCTTCCACACTCTTCCAAACACGAGAACTTAGAAGTTATGCCAGCCAGGTCTGGGAGGCTCAGTCTGCAAAAGTCTGAATTTGGATATTTGACAGTTAAATCGTAACAAAAGGGAAAAAACGGTGGAACACGAAAAACAGCAATAGCTAAACTTGTTGTTGTACGACTCTGGCTGAGCCTGTCTGCAGTGCATGCCTGAGTGATCGGCTCTCTGAATGTAGATGATGGGATTCGGAGTAAAAAGACAGAGCGATCCAGTTGAGTCCGAAAGAATTTAATGGACTTCACCTTTTTCCCCCAGTTCAAGTTTTGCTGTTGTCTTCATTTAAAGTTAAGCAATTTGATGTGTGTATGAAAATGATGTAAGCGTGTCCTTTGTGTGTGTGTGTGTGTGTGTGTGTGTGTGTGTGACCAGTGTAGCTTCAATTCACATCATCTCTGTGTAAATAAGTACAGAGTGTGACAGACAACATGGGTGTAAAATGTTTGTGTGTCAGTCAGCCTGTCAGATGGAGTCGGCCCCCCCACCCAGCAGGTCCCCTGGCAGCAGTGAGGCTGGGCTGCCCATCTGATGACGATCCTCCAGAGCAGAGGAGCCCCAGAGGCTACTGCTGGGGTAGCCTGCCCCGCTCATCCCCCCCATTCCCCCCCATAGACCCTGCCTTCCAGCATCCACACCTCCAGTTCCACCCCCGTTGCTCCACTGGGCAAAGACGCCCAGCCCAGGCCCCTGGGCGGCAGACTGGTCTGATGGGCCTCCTGTGCCGTCCAGACTCTGCCATCCAGAGCTGGAAAGCCCAGCACCTCCGGGCGATGCCCCTCCAGCTGTGGAAGCTCCTTCTAGGCCTCCTCCACTGCTGCCTCCTACTCCACCTCTCTCACAACTACCTCCGCTACCGTTCGTCCCCACTGCAGAGGTGGCTGTCGGTCCAGACCCCGCAGAGCTGGCAGTGGTTCCTCCGTTCCCTGTTCCTCCAGCCTGGGAATGTGCAATGTAGCGAGCCACGTCCTCCTCACTCACAAACTCTGCCAAGATTGTGGTGTTACCCAGAACACACCTGTTAGAACAAAACAAAACACAGGCGTTCACACTTGATGTGGAGGCAGCCGGGGGGTGTCCCCAGTAACAAGATTTGATGGAAAACATTTTTCTGTGGCACATGCAAACTGATGCTCGATGACCAGCACAAATATCACACACAAAATATATATTCTGTGGACGAATCATACAATTCATTTCCTTCTCTTACTAAGAAGTAAACTAAGAAGTCTTCAGTGAAGCAATGCCACTCAGTAGATTAAACGTTAATTGCAGAACCCCAAAGCACATCAAGAGCATCATTATACCCAGTGATATGTATTTGGAATATGTTTTTGCTCCAAAAATTGACCAAAGTCAGCCTATACTTTTGTGCATCATATTCAGTCTTACATGTGGAGGGCGCTCTGGGCCTTGGCTGCTTCCTGTCTGGAGCGGTAGCGGATCAGAGCAGTACCCTGGGTCAGGCCAAGGTGAAAGGTCAACAGGGGGCCGTGCTGAATGCAGATGGTTCTCAGGGTGGAGCCATCGATCTGCAGCAACAGAAGAAAAAGACAAAAGTCAGCTAACTAATACATCAGATATTAAATTGACAGTCGTGTTCATGACTTCCAGTGTAGTTACTATAGTAAGATGTTTTGAAATTGATATCATAAAATATGTGTGCATACCTGTGGCGTGAGATTGCTGAGCACCAACCAGCAGCTTTCCCGAGAGCTGCCGTCACTCCAGGTCGACCCTGTGGATTAGGATACAAAAAAAAAAAAGCACAGAACTTCAGACTTTTCCACATATTCTGTAAACACAGGAATCAGGTGTGTTGTTTAATCTACTGTGAACTCAAGACATGACAAATACACTGGAGGATTACCAGTGGTGCTGGAGCCACTGCCCCAGCCTCTGCCAGCCAATCGAGGGGCTCCTCCTGACCAAGGCGAAGGTGATGGCTGCTTCTGACTGGCTAGTCCTGGAGGTGGGCGGGACAACTGGTTCTGACTGCTGCCACGACTGGCTTTCCAGGATTTGTGTCCGATGGGCTCTGGGGGCCAGCCGGTCTTGTAGTCTGTGTACTTTGCTGTAAAGGGACGCAAAAGGAGGGATACAGTTACAAACTAAACAAGACAAAGACGCACAACAAATACAATATCCAATGGAGATGGACTGAAGGATTACATCTCAATACCATGATGCAATGTCATATATCTAAATAACATGAATTCATTGTTCACACTTGCAGATGGACATGGAATGGGAGACAAAACCAAGAAAAGGCCTCACTGTAGGCAGGAAATGACGTGGGTGTTGGTTACCTGAGTTGTGTGCGTTGTTAAGGGGACTCTCTGAGGCACTGTAGGGCCAGGCACCAGGTGAAGGCAGTAAGGTGTTGAGGGGAGGGGTGGAATCTACAGCAAAGTTAAGACGTTACTTCACCGAATTTATTTAAATTCACAGTGGACATGAGGACTTCATGTCCACACTTCTCACACAAAGACCACCTTAGGCTAACAGTGTAGGGGGACTGCAGGAAATGACCTACACTTAAGGAGAACCTATCATTACATGACATGAAACAGACTGCTGCTGCTCAAACAGCTCACAGGGGAAGAGGAGGTGGCAGCTGCTCACTTACCAGTATTGTCTTGTAACAACTGGTGCTCGGGATCATTGAGGCCGGGAGACGACGTGTTTCCCATCATGCTCCCTGGGGTCATGTAGGGGTCAGATTCAGGGTCAACACGGTCAATTCCTTTCCAGGGAACACCAGGCTGGAACTCTGAGAAGGGGAGAAACACATAAGGTAAGGTACTGAACTATTGTCCTTTGAAAAAGCTTAGTGTAATAGAAGAAAAAGAATAATTGCAATGAAATAAATGAATAAATCAAGTCTCTCTTACTAAAGGAAGTCAAACCGTGACAATGTGACCTGATCTAATGCTGTCTGTAGTTGTTTTCAGAGTTGTTGTCCAAGCTGTGGACAGGAAGTTGAAAATGCAGCGCCCCCCTCAGATATGTAACCTGTAACTCAGGTGTCGGAGTGCAGTACGTAGAATACCACGCAAAGTGACGTCTTATCAATTAGGATCTAGCAAGTCCACTGCAAGTGGAACACACCTTAAGACGCCCTTTGTCAAGTCAGCCGTGGAAGTCACAGTGATATACTGTCACTCACCTGGGGGCCAGCTGGGTGTGGTTGTAGGCTTGGTACCCATCTTGTTGCCAGGGGTGCGGTGCCAGGCGTTGCCCAGCCCGTCTCCAATCATCATGTCGTACTCGGAGTAGGGCGAGCCCCCAGGCATCTTCATCGTGGTGACGGGACCTGCGTGTTAACCAGAGGATGACAGTTTGGTGGTTACATCCCATGTACAGCTCAGATTCATGCCCATGCCCCTCTTCCACAGCGTACTTCTAGCACTGCTCGGCTCGGCTCCGTTTCCATCCAGGATCGTAACTGATAACCTGCAACTCTTGGTTCCTCTTCCAAGTGAGCTGAGTCAATACGCAAATGTGACGTCTACAAATTAACAGTCGCCGATTGGTCTCAAAAGAGAGAGCAATACCGGCAATACGGTTGCTGTACTTCCTTGTCTCATGCTAATTTAACACGGCTCAACATGGTCTGTCAACATAGCCCAGATGTTTGTGTGTTTGGTTGGTGAGAACATTCAGAAAGAGCTGGACCCACAACAACTATGGCACCAGTTTCGCAGCTGTTTCATTTCATCGCTTGTAAGTTCTCTGGCTTGTCTGTGACAAAAAGACATTAAGTTCTCAATCACCTCCATTATTTACGTCTTTGTGTCTTCATATAACATCGCCACAACTGTTATGACCACAGTTACTGTATGTCAATGAGGTGCTGAATGGAAATGTAAAATGACGTGTCTGGTGCCAAATGGAGTCGTGTCATGTTGAGTTGAGCTAGAACTGTAAAATGGAAAGCAGCATTATGAGCAACTTCATATCTAATCCCATGAACGCTTTCTGTCTCAACACCTTTTGACTCCATTTCTGATCACAACACAAGACTTAATTTGTATGACCAGAGTATTATGAACGCACAGTGACGTTGACCTTTACGAGGTAAAATGTCATCATGTCATTTTATCCCATTAGACATTTGTGTGACATTTGGTCCTAATCAGTGTAGGAGGTCTTGCGTTACAGCCTGAAAGGCGTTTTGTGAGGTCGCATTGACCTTTGCTCAAAATGTGGTCAAGTTCATCCAAGTGGACATTAGAGCCACACAAAAGAAAATGTGCCTGTTGGACAGAAAACCAAGACAGAGAATCCACAGACAGCACAAGCATGAACATCAAATGCATCTCACCATTTTTGTGGAATGCGTTATCAGGTGAGGAAGTATCTGGAAGTGAAGGTCCCTCCATCATCCATTTGAAACGGGACTGCTGACCCCCCAGGTCCTTCATCCCCCCAGGGCCCCCCACCACTGAGCTGCCCAGGTCCAGGCCTGACAGGTTCACCCCAGAACTAAACCCTATTCACAGGCAGAGGTAGAGAAAACATAGTAAAGTCAGACAGGAATTTGAACTTTTTTGACAAAATGAAAGCTGAAGACATGGTATGCTAAGCTATGCTAGACCCAACTGTAGCTGACACTGTGCCAACTGGACAATAACTCAGCATGTTTCAGAATTCAGTCTTCATTGAAAATTAGAATGACAGTGTAACAGGGACAACGGCTCACCGGAGTAAGCGCCGAGTGTTTTCTGGTGCAGGTCAGCCACAGATCCTGCCAGACCTTGGTGGGACAGGGGATCAACCCCAGGCAGTTTAGCTCCGCCTCCACCGTGGTGTGAAGGTGAGAGTTTGGCACTGCTGCCTAAACCGCCAACCTGCTGCTGCTGCTGCTGCTGCTGCCGCTGCTGCTGGAGTACCGCCATTATCCTAGCCAGCTGAAGGGACACAGATGATGACATGAGAGAGGAATACCTGCACAGTTATTTGCAAAAAACAAAATGTTGAGTTCTATTCTTGTGAGGAAAAGAAAGCAGTTTGAGAGCAAGAGAGCAAGTGAATGCACCTGTAGAAATCAGGGTAAAAAGCCTGACATGAAGAGTGTGTGTATGTCAATACCTGTTGAGGATCAGCCTGCTGCCGCACATTTGGCGTGAACTTCCTCTGGTTCTGCAGCAGCTGCTGTTGTGGCGGCGGTTGCTGCTGCTGCTGCTGCTGCTGCTGCTGCTGTTGCTGCTGGAGGAGGAGCTGACAAGCCTAAAGATATTAGTCCCAACGAAACAAAGGAGTGAGATACTAACAAAGGCAATCATGTGATCTTCAGCCTTTACACTGATCAGTGTGTATGTTTATCAAGTCCTAGAGCAGAACCCTGCTGTACAATTATCATTTAATTGTGTATGTGTTGTAAAGGTGTTTCCCACAGGTTTGTGCTGGCAGCTGTCAGGGGCTGTGATGACTGGGGCTGGATTAGTGCAACAGTATTCTGCTGTCTAAAAGCTGATATTCCATTTCTGCATTTATCACCACTGTCAGGATGATTTTCCACTGACACTTGTGTCACACGCTGGTGTGATATGAACTGGCTTATCACAGAACGCTTGGCTGTCAGTGCATTTGTGTTCCAGGATGTCACTGCTGAATTCTGTGTTTTGTACTTTCATTAAATACAAAACAGTACAGGTACCTGGAGTTTGAAAACAGTGATCAAGATTTTGTATGGGTTAAATATTCATGGTGACCCATTTGTCCAAAACTAATTATTTCACTGTATAATAGTCAGATGAAGATTATTAATAAACACTGAGACGCACAGATTAAAAAATGTTGACTACTGAAAGATTCACGTTAGTATTAGAAGACTAAATTTATTATACAGTTCCTCACCAGCTGAAATTGGATGTGAGGGGGGTAGATACTGCTGAGCATGGCGATATGCTGGGGAGACAGCTGTGCAGGAAAAACACCTCCCCCGACTCCTGCCACTCCTCCCACACCACCAACACCCCCCATGTTCCCACTGGGAGGGGGCATCTGCTTCAGCATGGAGCCTGGCACCTGGAGATGGAAAGACAGGCAGGCACACCTGTTACCCCAGAAACGCTCTGGCTGCAGTAACCAAGCAACCGGATTAGCTCACTGCTTCCGGAGATTCTTTTTCACGATTAAAATTGCCAAAGTGAGTCTAAAAGATGTCTAAAAGCAAATACAAGTGTTATACACTCATGGGATTTAGAAGAGGATACTAGCAGCTGACGAGAAAATTCACTTCCAATTATGATGTCAACTTTCCACTTCAGCGATTCTGCTTTTTTATGGTTTCTAAGCAGCAGACGTAAACAGAGCAGCTGACTCGCGCCGCTCAAACCGTTGTATGCCGGGCGTCAGCCCACATACTTCCTGTATCAATGGAAAGTGTGTATGCGTCAAAACAATGAACTGGGTCCAACTGATCAGAACTCCTTAGTTCAAACTCAGTTTAATCCCACATTCAGTTCCAAGCTCAGCCAAGACATGCATTCAAACCCGCAAGATCAATAGTAAACTCGGTTGTAAAAGAAAGTGTGTGTGTGTGTGTGTGTGTGTTACTAATCATATTCAGCCAATAGCACCAGCGAGGATGATAGACTGTTTCCAGGATTATTTTCTGTCTTGTGGTTGAAGTTCCTTTTAAATGGTCAAATTAAACAATGAAGTGGTAAATAACACGCATATATCATATATGTGTGTTGTTATGAGAAGTATACCATGTATGGGCAACATGTGCTCCATTTCTATCTTTTCTGCCCTGATTAAGAAGCAACCCGGTACTCAGTTTGGAAAGATGTCATGAATGTACATGAGCAGAACAAGGTAAGTTGGGAACTTGAAGTACCTGAGGCGACAGGAACTGATGAGGCACTTGCGCTCGTATTCCAGGGGATTGGTTGATGGGTGGGATATTAGGCTGATGTCTTGACTGACCCATCCCCCCACTGCTGCCAAGGTGACCGCCCTGTGAATTACAAAGGGAAAAATTCTATTTCTTCCAGACAAGAATAAGAAATCAAACTGAGTGAGAAACATTTGGGGGCATATTTGCTTGTTTTCATAGTGAAAATGGAAAGAACCTAACGTACGGATGGTCGGACAGAAACAGGAGGAGCTGTTATCTTACTTGTCTAAAGGGGATAGTGTGATTGAAGAGGGAATGGGGCTTGTAGACAGTGGGTGGTGAGTACAGAGAGCAAGGACCCTCGTCCCCAAGGCACCCATCCTGATTGGTCAGGGACTGTCACAGAAAACAGCCAATGGAAGACACAGTTGAGTGGTAGTGAGGAGTCGGAGGGAAGGAAGGACCAGGAGGAAAAGGGTAGAATAACGAGAGGAAGTAAAGTGATTCAAAAGTATGTAAACGAGAGAAACATGACTGCTACACATAGCACTGAGGCTTTACCTTGTCGTAGTAGGACCCCACGTCCCCGAGTGCTGCCTCCTTGGAGCCAGGTGAACGATATGCCATACCCCCGGTACCCCGTCCTCCTTTTCTCATGTCTCCATTGTAATCCATCATGCCCATGCCTCTCTTCTCTGAGTCCATCTTCTTCTCCTGGAGAGACCCGGTAGCCATGTCAATGTGTGGGCCACTTGGATCATCGTTCTGTTCAGTCACAAAAAATTTAAATGATGGTCAAAATCACCACTTAGAACATATGATTAGCTAAATACGTTTGGGTGATAGCTAACAAGTGTCTTACCAGCAGCCCCATATTGGAGAACTGTCTGTTGATTGGGCTCATCCATGAATCTCCCCCACCAGGCTTGAGTGGACCCTGGAAAGATTTAATGACAATAAGTGAGCTGAAGCAATTATTTCCTATTGTTTTGTAGATTTGGGCAAATCAGAACCAGTTAAGTACCCTGGTGCCAGTCCCACAAAGTTCTTCAATGTTTGTCAGCGAGGTTTATTTGCCAACCTCCATAACCCACCTTGTTGCTTGGCTTCTTGCCAGCATGGCTCTGTCCCCAGCCCCCATTGCTGCCCTGTCCCCAAGATGAGCCGCTTCCCTGGGAGCCGGTGCTGTTCCACATGCCCCCTCCTTCCTCCTCCTCCTCCCAGCTCGAGTGACGTGAGGCTGCCACAGAGCTGTCTTTGTCCCCCCAGCCGTCTTGCATAGACTTTGATCCTGCAGGGAAAAGAATCAATGTCAATGCCAGCAGCATCATGCTGTGGACAAATCACATTTTGAATATAACAGTTCTAGTATTATTTTATCTAATATGCAGTTTTAAGCATAACAGTGCAATACAACTCATTACATCAAAAATGGTTTAAGATGAGATAATCTTTTATTATCTTGCAGCCGGAACATCTGCATTGTCAAAGCAGCAAGTTGTAGCAATAAGAAATAAAAAAGTCAGAAAAACTAAACAGCATGCAGTATTAACAATATGTACAGGTGTAAAAAAAACAAACTAATAATAGACAAATAAATATGGGATATGAGGGTTAGATGACAAATGTTAGTTCTATTTTCTGACCAGGTTTAATGGGGTTGGAAGGAGCGTTTCCCCAGCCCGATGTTTTCGGTCCAGTGTCATCAGGTTCCCCCCAACCAGTAGGGGCATCAGTGGGTTTTCCCCAAGCTGCTGTTCCATTGTCAACGGTGGGACTAGTTGGAGAAGTACCACCCCAGCTGGAGGTCTCTGCAGACAAATACAAAGGAAAAAAAATGTTTTTTACACTGTAGGCCATCAATGAAGTCCAGATGTTTGTGTCTTTGGTGGTCGGTGAGAACGTTCAAAAAGAGCAAGACTGAGCAAAGTGTATCTCTACGCTTGTAGCCTTCTTTGTTCGCGTGGCTTCCATTGTCTACGTGTTTGTCGCATACAAAACACCGTTGTGCAGTCGTTGCTCTAATGACTCCACTCAAAGAGGTAATGAATTTTAATGAAAAACTGGTATCAAAAGCAATTGGTTCCAAAAGCGAGTCAAGTTTCAACGCAACTCAGTTGGTCGGGAAAAATTATTAGCGCAACACTTGCATTTTTAAACAACAACATTTACAAATTCATGCACAGAAACATTTCGGGTTGCCTGCGTGAATGTGCAAGATACAGAGCAGGTTCCTAATGTTTTCAAGGCTCCTCAAACAATCGATAGAGTCTCACCTATTGCTGCAGCTTTTCCTTGTCCTTGGCCAGTGTTGAAGTCCCTGTTGCCTCTGAGCGCTGCAGCCTGCCTGCTGGGTTGCTGCTGGACTGCAGGTCCTTGCTGTTGCTGTTGCTGCGGAGGCTGACCTTGACTAGGCGGCTGCTGACCAGTGGGGGCGCTGTTTTTATCCCACATGTTAACAGGCTTGTAGTTGTAGTGGGTTGGGTCTCCCCATGCTGATGTTCCATCGTCGATCTCATTTTTCCTACTAATAGATTGTGGTGATGGTTCTTCCCAACCACTTGGTTCAGATCCACCTCCCACAGAGCCACCAGGGATGGGCCCAGAGGTCCAGCCTGAACTTTGGTTCTGGGCTTGAGAGATGGGTTTCCTCCCCACGCCCCCCTGCATCACCCCTTGGTCCAGTGGAGGCTGACTGCGGGGCTGTGATTGTTGCTGTTGCAGTTGTGCCTGCAGGCCTGTGATGGAGCCCGATTGGCTGTTTGGCATCTGGTTCATTTTGTTTCCTTCGATCCAACTGTGATGGGGTTTGGACCCAACACCCCCAACCCCTCCACCTCCTCCTGTGCCCCCAGCTCCCCACGTTCTTCGGGGAGCACCCTCATCCCAGCTTCCCCAGCCACCCACACTTGAATCCCCACCTGAGTTTCCTCCTCCGTTCTTCCACTCGTCTCCCCACCCTCCACCACTGTTATTGGATTTGGACTCTTGTTCTCCCCAGTCCCTCCCTGTGCCAGCTTTCAGTCCAGAACCCCAGCCGCTCCCTCCTGTATCCCCTCCCATCTCGGTCCAGCCTCCTTTTCCTTTCTCCTCCTTACTCTCCCCCCAGCCTCCACTCACTGGGTCACCCTGTTGGCCAAGATCACTCCATCCTCCTCCTTTACTGTTTCTCCATTCCTCCTTCCCCCAACCTCCTTTGGCCTCCTGGCCATCCGCAGTCCCTCCACCCCAGCCTGAAGCCTTCCCCTGCTGGTTATGTCCTGGTATTACCCCTGACCCCATACCAGTTCCTGTTGCAATCGCTGGCCCAGATTGTGAGACGCCAAGATTCCTCATGTTGGAGCCTGAAGGTGCTGGGGCTCGGCCAGATAGAGAGGCCCCACCACTGCTACTGTTGCTGCTGCTCTCCCAGCCCTCTCCAGAGGAGCCAGCAGATGAAACAAGGGGAGGGTTGACCCCTGGACCCATTGAATCAGTATTTGGGGTCCTGGGCCCACTAGAATACTGAGAAGAACCAGCCAGAGAAGATGGATGCTTTAATGTAGCTGATGACTGTCCACTTTTCTGTCCGACTTGAACGTCAAGGTCCCAGGCTGTGTTCTGTCTGATCTGCGTTTGCCCCCAGCCTGTGTTGGATAGGACTCGGGGGTCCAGATCAGACCGGCTGAGCAGGTTCTGTAAGGCAGCTTCAGAATTGGGTGCTTGGCGACGAGAACGACTGTGACTGCTGTCTCTTTCGCCTCTGGAATTTCCACCGCTTGATGAAGATCCTTCCCGTGCTCCCTGCCCTCCTACCCCCTCGCCCCATTCCCCCGTTTCACTCTCTCCCTTCTGATTGTCCCAAGCTCTGGCCATACCAGTGGTTGTTGAGGAGGATGAGGTGGCAGGAGCGCTGCAAGCTGTGCTACCCCCACTACTGCTGCTGTTACTGCTGCAGGCTCCACCATTTCCCTCGCCCCCTGGATGAGCTCCACTGGTACCTGTGGAGCTCCCACCCCAGTCTCCACTTGACATCACTCTCTCCCCTCCTACTCCTGATGACCCCCACCCTCCCTGAGATACGCTGGAGGTTTGACTACCGTTTCCCCCAGTTCCAGCACTACCCCAAGCACTGACCCCACTAGTGGAGCCTGGATAACCCCAACCCGAGGTCCCAGAGTCCCCTTCAGCAGCTCCGAATCTCCCCACGCCACCTTCTCTTCCCTCCCATCCATCAGTCCTTGAGGCACCCGTTTTAGAGTTAGCTGCAGGGTAAGAAGGCTGGCCTCTCCATGAGGAGGCCAGATTGTGGTCTCCCACATTCCCCCCACCAACACCACAGTCCATTCCTCCCCCAACCCCATCCCCCCCTGTGATTTTTGGTCCCGCTGATTCGCCATCCCACTTGTCCCCGCCCATCTCTCTGTCTCTGGATTGCATTTGGTGAAGTTGGTGCTGATGGGTGCTTGATTGATTCACAGATAAAGGTGGGTGACCCCCCAGCACCCCGACTGCCCCGGCACCCAACCCCAAGGAAGGAGAGTTGTTGGCAGACAAAGACCCTCCAGGGCCCTGATGATGGAAGGAAGACGGACCTCCTTCCCCTGCAGCAGCTGGCCCATCCTGCGGCACGAGGGCAGGCCAGGCCGAAGGGTTGGCATTTGGATTGAAGTTGGCACCTGGAATCCCACTGCTGCCATCTCCGGGGCCACTGGCATCATGGCTCCCTGGCACAGTGGAGACTTTGGAAAGCGAGGAGGGCTGCTGTAGCAGAGGCCCAGCTGCAGCTACGGCACTCCCTCCTCCAAGATGACCCTGGGAGGCAGCCGTCCCCCACGCCACACTACTGGACGACTGCATACATTCATTGGGCGAAGAGAACAAGGAAGTGGGTGAGGATTGGTTGCCGGAGGCACTCATGCTGTTCACAGGCATTCCGTTGTTGTTGTTGCTGCTGCTGCTGCTGCTGTTGTTGTTGTTGCCCCCTCCAGCCACAGTGAAAGACGTTCCTCCTCCATCACTGCCAACAATGCTAGGCCACTCCTCCAGGTCATTCCCATCGACAATCACCTTCTCCCTGCCCTGAGAGGAGGCCTGGCTGCCTGAGCTCGCCCCCCACATGGAATTTGCATAATTAGAAGTAGTAGTAGAAGCAGCAACTGATGATGAGGTGAGGGCCAATGAGGAGGCAGCTGCACCAGAATCTGAAAAAGTAGACAGAGTTTAGAGTAGAAAATTAAATGAAAAAAGTGTGAACATGTGATATCCAACATTGCTAACACTAACCTGAGACAGCAGCCATGTTTGCATTGGGGCCTTCCCCTCCTCCTCCTCCCCCCCCTCCCAGCAGCATGGAGGACAGTGGCGGCTGACCCCTTTTCAGTAGCACTTTATGGTCCTGCTGGCAGCGGAATCGCGGCGGCACTTCTCTCGGCATGTAGCGGGGTTGCTGCTGAGGCGCCTGAGCGCCGCCTCCGCTACTTGTACTCCCGTTTCCACTGGGGCTACCAGAGGTGGAGGAAGAACTGGTGGTGGAGGTGGGCTGTCCGTTGGCCAGTGCAAGGCGCTTGGCATTGTTACCACCCTGTAACTGGGTGGCAGCACTGCCAGGGCCTGAGGTGGCTGGGGATGGGGAGGCAGAAGGGGTGGGTCCAGGGCTGGGGGAGGCCGAGCTGCTCTGAGTGGCAGGAGGCTGGGCAGATGCCGGCTTGGTTAAGTCTAGCACTGTACAGGGAGAACAGTAGAGAAGGTGGTAAAATGACACACCTTGGAATGAAGTACATGGAATAGTGCACAGTTGATGTATCTGCATCTGCAAAGTATCTGCATATAGTTCCCTGATCCCCATTCACTGGTTTTGCAACTCAACAGCACACAGAATAAACTACAGGAAGGAATGAGAGAATAGGTTTACACAAAATATCTAATGTGAGGAGGGAAGATGCCTCTTACCTTTGTTCTTTTGTTCCGTGACCTAAAATTGACAGAATAAACATGTTAGCTACTAAATCGTTCCTTTAAAAAGCATTAAAGCCAAGTAAAAATACTTTAGCCATTCTGATGTAAAGTGAGTAAAACATAAGCTTAATTAACTTAGAACCCAATGAAATGACAACCTGCTAAGTGGTCAGTTGTGGCAGAATAAAAGGCCAAAAAGCCAATGACAATAATAAAATTACTGAAAACCCACCCAACAGACACAGTCTCACCTTCTGAGAGGCTTCCCTTTTCCTTTTTTCGTCTTTTTTCCTTTTCTTGTCTTCCATGAACTACCGCTCCTGTCCCGATACTCCTTTCTTCTGCAGGGAAGAATAAGTGAGATATTCTTTAAAAATACAGTCATTCATCACCTTAAGTGCAAATTTCATACTTTCAACAGATACAGTGAATGATATAACAAATAAAAAACAGGAATGAATGGAAAAGCTAACAATGGCTTGATCAGTTCATAGATTGTCAACTGATCTGAACAGGCTAGAAAAGATCTGCTTTTGTTTTGAGAGTTCCAAACGGCGGTTATTTATTTTGATGTTAGCTTGACACGTCTAGCTGGCCACACTCACATGTTTTATCCTGAGGTATAACGAGATTGCCACAATGAACAGTAATAGCCCTGACATGCACTTCTCCAGAAATGTAACTCTGCATAACAGTCCCGTTGACCCACACAGACAGACTGTGTCAGATTGTTCATAACTTTCCCAGCTCTCAGAGAGGCACTTCTGTGTTTTGCAGAGAAAATACAACCGTCCTCAAGGACATGAGTGGGAAAAGTGAGAGGAAAATTACGCCAATCTTGTTAAAGTTACTGTGGTATCAAGATCTGATCACTTTCAATCACTATCGCTTGAAGTAAACAAAGGAAAACTATGTTCGCTGGAGATACACAGCAGTGGGATTTGATGCAGAGCGACGCAGACAAACAGATGCAGAAGTATAAACACACTGAGGGGCGCACAGGCTGTGCCTAGTAAAAAAAAAAACATTAAAAAGGTGACATTGCTTGATCACAAATACATTTTACTTCTACAATGCTGCGCAATGTGAAAGTGATACACAGCATAAAGATATCTATTTTGTTGGTTTTTCATTTCAAATATGTTCTATAAAGATATAAATTACGGAATTAAATTTGTGTAAATTGTGTGCTGAACCACTGATAAATTATAAAGAGGTTTTATTGTGTTTATGTTTTGAACTACTCCACTACTCCAGCTAGACTTTTATCAGTTTCACAGACTTTGCATTAAAAAAAAAATTAAATCAGGACTCAGTATCAGCAGATCGCAAAGTCAAATGACTGAAAAGCTTGATGAGACGATCCCTACTTGATCCATGTGGGGGATAATCAACTACAGGATGATAAGATGGATCAGAAAGCAGGAACCACAGTTTCAAAAACTGCTGGAAATGTGAAACACACAGGATTTATTATAAATATGTATTGTTACTGATCACACTTCTATATTCACTTTGCTCAGCATCATGTCAACTGTTTAAACTCAACCAAAATACGGACTGCAGACAAATGATATGACAGCAAATCCTTGCAGATATTACAATCCTAAAATGTCACATGATGATGACACTCAAGAGCAGATGCTTCTCTCTGAACTCTTTCCGTGTTTGATCAGTTTCGTTTTTGCTTTATGGCCAGAACAGTTTCAAGAGGCAAGAGTCCTGAACATTTCTCACATCAGGTGATGCAATTGAAAGCCTGAACCTATCAGTTGTTATAAGCGGTTATATCTGCATTCACCAGCTGCCCTTCAACTTATTGCTGCACTGTTACACCAGCTGCTGTTACAGTAACGTTACATGTTGTCATGTCAACGCTCCCAGAAGCTCTCTGGTACTTCGCTAAGGTATCTGCTTTAGAAGAGCTCAACCTATGATTGGCGATGAAACGTGTAGGCAATAGAAACAGGTGACTTACATGGACAGAACTGATCGATATACAAAAGTAACATAACCAACGTGATAAGTTACGTTTCCTTGCAGTTATTATTATGAAAACAAACGAGTTAGATAGCAGCTATCACTACTGGTACTAGTTCTGGTCGGTGGCTTGCATGAAGGAGTGGTTGTCGGAAATTACGTTTCACACAAGCAGGGTAGCTCGTAAATAAGCAAGTTACCGAATAACCAGCTGTCAAACCAATGTGATATATGTGTTCACTGTTTATCCGTGCAAACAGGCGTTACAAACACACAGAACCGAGGCACAAAATCGCGTCGGGTCGGCAAGATATGGCAATGCTAATGCTAATCAGCGTTAGCTAGGTAAGCTATGTACTGACAGCAGCTACAAGTAGCTAAATGGCGTTAAGCAGCATACGCAGGGTCATTTAACAGGGCACCGCTTTAGCAGAGACATTTCAGATATCACTTATTTCACATGCACACAAGCGGTTTCGTGGTGAACCAGTTAAATACATACACGCACACCCAAAATACGTACCTTAGGAATCACATATGAAGAAAAGCTAGCGTGCTAGCTAGCTTAGCTAAAGTGCTTCAGTGCGATTTTTTTCTTTTTAGCTTTTTGAGGCATTCGACGAGGCTACAAGAACAGCGACGCCTGAGCGGATCATCAAGTAAGTGGCAGATGAAGAAAATACACACGCGTTGTAAGCTACAGGACTGTAAAATAAGTACTCTCGTTGTGACTGTGTAAACCCTAATGTGCAGAAAAATGTTAGATTTCAAAGCGCTGTGGAGTCAGTCGGTTGACGGGCGGCCATTTTGCTGCTCGGCATGAAGCGTCTCCAATGGGCAGCCTGTGGCAGCTGCGTGGAGGCGCTGTGACTGGCTGCTTCCGACCGGGAGGGATGAATAAAACACGCGTTTCTGACCTTCATGAACTTTCTGTCAGTCTGCTTCTGCAAAGATGTGCGTGCTTTGCAGGCTAACACCCACGAAGAGCGTCTTCTGACATTGAAACCAAAGTTAGACAACAGTAAAGGTGCATATTTCCTGCAGAGTTATTAGAATTATTTATTGTGCACTCCTACATGCATGTACGGACTTTTAAAATGGTTTAGGATAAGATAATTATTTCAATATTTTATTAATCCCCGCAGGGAATGTCACAGCAGCTCCAACCAATAGTACGACTACGACTACTACTACTTCCACTACTAATATTAATATAATACGAATAATGAAATAAAAAATAGAACAATCACGAAAAGTACAATGAGCTGAAATAGAAATTCTAAATTGTAGAACTGTGGAGTAATGAATAAGTATTAAAATAAAATTGCATCAGTATAGTGTGCACATCTAAATCGTTTATACAATGAGATTTCTTGATATTGCACAAATTACACTTCAGCTCTGTATGTGAAATACAGTAGTAGTGCACAGATTAATGTTGCTGAGTATTTCCAAGTACATTGTAAGTTAAGTTCAGTGTATTTGATGTTTACATGATGCTGTACAGTCTGATAAGAAGGAAATTTGCATTTTCACTGCTGCATTGTCACTTCTGCAAAGTTGTAGCAGTTACAATAACGTAAGAACATCACAGAAACGAATAGAATAGCTAAACATGTAGTATTTTCAATGGGTGTTAATATATATATATATATAATAAACAATATATTCAGTCAAATAAGGAATATCTATAGTAGAGATGGTAACTACACGATTACTATCTTACATTGCCTGAAGCCATTGCACAGTTTTGTGGAAATATGTGTAATAATTATATATATATGTATATTTGAACTTGACATGTCTTTGATTGTTTTGTTGTTTTTCTTTCTAGTTTACAAGACAGAGCCACGAAGCTGCATTTCATTGCACTGGACAATCACGTGTGTTTCACCATCTATTCTATTCTGTTCTAATTTGTTTCTGGATAGGATGTCGCCAACAAAGAAGACCGGTACCAGGAAAAGGAAGACTATTGGAGGAAAGAATGAGAAAGGACAGAGTGCGAAGAGAAAGCGTGGAAATAAGAAATACATTGGTGCCCATGTTGGCATTCAAGGTATCATCGTATACACTTGTTTGACTGACATCTAAGCATCACAAACCCATGACAGCCTCTACTGTACCTGTCCCCAGGTGGGATATGGAAGGCTGTGGAATCCTGCACAGACATGGGTGGCAGCTGCTTCGGCCTCTTTCTGGGCTCCCAACGGTCGTGGAAGAGGCCGCCTCTGAAACAGACAGCTGCAGACAGGTTTCAGGAGGAATGTTCTCTGCATGGGTTTGAGCCAACTCACATTGTGCCTCACGGGTCCTATCTGATGAACTGTGGATCACCTAAAAAGGGTCTGTCACAACCTCAGAATATAAAAGCTAGTTTTGTCTCACACTGGTGATTTCATCCCTGGCGTTCTCTCTTTTTTTTTTCGCTGTCAGACGTGTATGAGAAGAGCAAGGCACTGCTGGTGGATGAGCTCAGCCGCTGCAGCCTCCTGGGCCTCACTCTGTACAACTTCCACCCTGGCTCCTCCCTGGGCGTCATCACCCCTAAGCAGTGTCTGAACAAGATCGCCACAGCCATCAACCACGCTCACCGGCAAACACCTGCTGTGGTCACAGGTACTGGAGCTGGACGCAGTAACACAAAGGACCACTCAGTAGAGCTGCACACTCACTGTAATATTTGTTGTGTCAAACATCTGTTTTAAATATAAGTTGAAGAACAAACAGGGGCCCCTGCTCCTTTCAACAGTGAAGTTTGAAGATTTTCTCTTTGCAATATGATACAATTATGACAGTGGTTTGTGATGATCATTGCAATATAAAACCAGTCAAAGCTGACACTTTTCTTGAACATCACAAGCCTAAAAAATAACTTCAGATATGCTTCAGATAAACTTGTATATAAAATAAAGTAAAATTAAACACAATTACATAAGGGAAATGAAATACAATGAAATGAAGTAAACAAAAAAAACTCCCTTGCACTTGCCAGACTCACACTTAATGGGCAATTGCCCTTGAACGAGATTTGAATCCACAGCACATTAGATGTTCTTGTCAAGCATTTGATCTCCACCATCATAACAACACAGTCAAATCACATCATCTGTCAGTTTAATGTAATAAACACCGAAGGAGGATGAATTTAAATAATGAACACTACGTGGGGTGAAGTCTGTCATCATATTTCCTGCTGCCACATCATGGCCTCACACACTTACCCTCTGACTGAACCTCTTCAGTCACACTTTAAATGCGTAGAAGTGACTCTGGTGTTTCATTACATGATTCATGTCACCGACCGCAGTTCTTTACACTCACATATTCTAAATGCCGCTGCTGTGCTCTGCCTGCAGGCTGAGCTTCAGGAATGAGCTTCAGGAATCTGCTGCCAAACACATTTTATTTTTGTATCAGGTGCTGCAGCAGGTTCAGAAGAAGACTAAGATGCTGAAGTGACGCTGTTCTCGTTTCTCCTCCAGTGTTGGAGAACATGTGCGGACAGGGCACCACGGTAGGTGGGAAGTTCTCTGAGCTGAAGAGCATCATTGACAAAGTGAGGGACAAGAGCAGAGTTGGAGTGTGTCTGGATACCTGTCACGCCTTCGCAGCAGGTCAGCGACACCTGATGGTTACCTCTTTGAGTCAGTCCTAATTACCAACATGAACAGGTAGATCAAGAAATGTGAAGTCCTGAAAATATGCGTGTGTGTTGGTGTGTGTGTGTGTGTGTGTGTGTGTGTGTCTGCGTAGGTTACGACCTGGCTGCACGAGGAGGTGTGGGGGACATGCTGGATGAGTTTGATCAGGTGGTGGGGCTCCACTACCTTAAAGCCGTACATCTAAATGACTCCAAAGGTGCCAGATGACTCTTTGTTCTTAAAGGAGCTTTTACTTCACTTATTTCATTGTATGTTTCTTCATCATTTGAAAAACTCTGGTGTGTCTGTGACTTGCAGGTAAGCTGGGCTGTCATCTCGATCGGCATGAAGACATAGGTAAAGGTCACATCGGCCTCCCTGCCTTCCGGGAACTCGTCAATGAGCCCAGGCTGAACAACATCCCTCTGATCCTGGAAACTCCTGGACGGTGAGAGACATCACTTCACTGAAACACACAACAACAGTTTGGGTAGAAGGATTTTCTCCTCACTGCTCCACTATCAGAACAATATGTCACTGCTGATGCCATGATCCTGAGGACAAAGGTCATCTGAGCAAAGAGGAAGTAGGCATTCCTACCTGTCGAGCAAACGAAAACACCCCCACACACTCACTCACACATACTCACACATTCATTCATTCATTCATCCATCTTCTCCCACTTGCCTCGTGGTTGTGCTGGAGCTGATCCTAGCTGTCAACGGGCAAACAATAGAGTCCACCCTGGACAAGTCAGAGTGCCACATGAAGGACAGACAACCATTCACATACACACACACACCAATGGGCAATTTGGAGTGACCAGTTAACTTCAGCATGCTTTTGAGGAAGCCGGAGTACCCGGCGAGAACTCACTCAGATACAGGGACAGCATGCTGGTTGCTGATTTCAAAGTGATCTGACCCTTTCAAAGGCCACTCTCATGACTGTGGAGTAAATCTGCACCTGACTCAAGCAGCCACCTGCTGACAGGAAGCAGAGCACCATTACTCCAGGGTTTGGATCAGGTTTGAGTGACAACACAGATGGAAGAGTGTGTATCCTGGTTGGGAACAGGCTGGAAGTGTGCTTGATTTGACAAACAGCGGGTTTGTGCAAACAGAGGTGAGAAGCAGTCGGTCACCAGACGTGCTGTGACACATTCATGAGTCAGGTTTTGACGTGCTGGCTGGCAGGCGGGTTCATCTTCCTGCTAAGCTAAGCTAACATGCTAAAGTTTGTGGTAGCTTCTTGTCCCTGCAAAAGACAGGAAAGTGGAATGAGCATCTAAACTGACGTTCCCTCTTCCTCCACTCACATGAAAGTGACCGTGCTTATTGTTGAAGATGCTTCAGGTAAAAAAAATCATGTTTTGATGCTATTATGAGCCACTGACGATGCCACTTCCTCCTGCAGGCCTGGATTCCAGTACGCTGAGCAGATTGAACTTCTCCATTCCCTCTGCAAGAAAAAGTAGAAGGCCCACTTTTCTGATGGTTCCACACAGACGTCTGTTGTGTTTTCGGATGAGAGAGAAGCACCTCATTCAGACCCAGACAAGTTCACGTCATTTGACCAGTTTCTGAGGGTATTAGGTTATTTTCTGTGGTTTAACTATTAAAGTGTTTGTTCCGTGTGAGGGGTTGTCTTGTTCACAGTGAACCACTAGTGGGCAGTAAGAACACACAAATGCATAAAATGTAAACCTTTTCAGGCCACAGGAGGCAAAATAGCATTTGTTGAAGGTTTGAGCATTTGCTCTTTCAAAACAAGGTAAATACAATCAAACAAAATAAGAAAATCCCAAAAAGGAGCAGAAAGAAGACTGTAGATAACCAGACGCTCTCATAATGATATAATGTAAAGAGGTAAATTACTTGTGAGGGTATCTGTCAATAATTCATAATAAAGTAATGTAATATATGTGGAGTCTATGATAGATTATCATTGAGTGAAAACAAACTTGACAACACGGTTACACACCGGGAGAGCAATAGTTCTCCACGTCACTGCAACGTCACATGAAATAATTCATCTTCCATCACCGCTGGTGTTAAACAATGAGAACTGTCAGTAATAAAATACGATTTAACTACAACATATGAAGGCCAAAATACACGTTTACAACATATCTGACGGAATCCCCAACAGTAGTCACCACATCCCCTGTGTGAAGTGGAGCAGCTGTGAAAAATGAACATTCTGCTGCAGCTGTTCCTGCAGCTGGGAAAGTCAGCACCTACTCAAACACCTCAGGAGGCAGGTATATGCATTCTCTCTCTCACACACACACACATTACCTGCCATTGATGGTTTAAAGACATACAGCTCCAACCTGTGAAGGCAGCTGAAAAAAAAAAAAACATGAGCAGGAGTACGTACATGAAAACGGGTTTGAGGGCTATGAGCTAACGATGGAGCTCGTTGTGCAAACACAACCTCATCTCAGTCACAGGAGCTCAGTGATTAAATGTCAGACTTGTCAGGAACTTTTCCTGCAGATGTTTTGGTTTCTCTTGTGGATGTGACAGTGAGTGTTCAGCTTCAGGAGGAATAAGAAGGCAGGTATGGTCATACAAGGACAGAGGAGAGACTGTGATTATGTAAACGGAGAAAATGAGACCATATCGGTGAAATGTTCTAAAAGTCACTTCATGTTCCGTGCAGTCACATTTACTGGAGGTCAAGAAGCTGTTCTCTCACTGATGCTTTGTTCCCTCCGTTATCCGACACGCTGACCTCGTCCTCGTTCCTGTTGTTTACACACGCAACATTTGTTATCTGGGAATTGAAGCTGACATGTGATGTAGATAAGAGAATAAAGTGTAGCATCAGAGCAGGTTCTGGCACCGAGGCTTTCACTGTGGGGGTGTTGACAGAAACAGGAAGTGGAGGTGACTGGCTCAAGAATGTCTCTGCTTCCAGGTCCAACCCACAGGAAATGCCTGTACGGCGTGTTTGAGTCTGCTACAGTGAAAAAGAAGTTTCCTAGTTTCTGATGGAGGAAAGGATGTATGGACTGACGGAGAAGGAGGAGGCTGGTCCTCTGTTCAGTTTAGATAAGTGGACGTATGATGGTTTTCAGAGGTGTTCTGGTGATCTGGTTGGGTCAGGGTCTGACACGCAGGGACAGCAAAGACTAAACACACATTCCTGAATAAATCGTTGTGAGTAGGAGGCATCAGACTGATGGAAGACTAAACATTTCTCCATCCTCTAATATTGTGAAAACATGTGGTATTAGGTGGAGGAACGTGCCCTGGTCCAGCCGCTACGTCTCTGTCTGTCATTATTGTTCCTCCCCTGATCTAATTATACACCTTTGTAAGTACTTCCAGATTTTTTCTGTTTCAGTGGCTTTACTAACTCAGCTGTCAGAGGTCTGTGGAAGTGACGATAAGTGTGTGTGTGTGTGTCTGTCATAATAAAGTAACAAAGTTCAACATGACACACATTTCATAGAATACATAGAATTCATTTGTCTCTATTTCACCAGAGACTTGTGTGAATCAATGACTCATTTAATGTAACTGCAAAACAAAGTGACGCTTTTTAGACGTCCTCAGGCTGCTGTGAAAAGTGTTTAAGGGGTTTAATCTGTTTTGTACTACAACACACACACACACACACACACTACACGCACAAACACACTCACACAATTATTGGTAGTTCTCTTATACACCTGAAACACCTCAGAACACAACAGAACAGCATCGAGAAAGACTTACTTGGAAGCATTGAAATATTGACTTAAAAATCTTTTATCACTCTATGAGGACATTTATTGATTTTGGTTAGTTAATTAAAATAACAACAACTTCAAAGTTCTTAAAATGATCATTGTAAAAGTAATACTCTGCCTCAGTTTATCATTTATACATGTGCATCACAACTTACAGCAGATCTACAGAGATACAAAACATTTAGTGACAGGTAGTATTTCACTGTATGACTATATATAACAATGCAAAAAGGAAAATGGAGCTATGAAGGAAGAGAAATCCTTTATCCCTGGTTCTCAGTGTTACTGTAACAGGAACAGCTGAAAGAGCAAAGACAGCAGGAGATTTATGCTGCAACGACGTCAGACGAGACAAAGAATGGACGGGGTGCTTGGCTCGGCTATGTGTGGCTCGAGCTGCATATGCAGCCAAACTTTGTCCGTCTTGTACCCACAGTCTGACTGCTGAGTGGATGCCACATACACACACACACACACACACACACACACACGCTCGGGGCAGGCCTCACCACTGACACACACATGAACTAAAGTAGAAATAAGAGCTGAAGGGCAGGGTGGAGTCCATTCTGCTTTCTCAGCAAATCCTTTATTTTTTCACCTCTGCAGCCGCGCACGCATCATAACTTACTGTACCTCCAAGATGTGACACTTCTCTTCCCCCCGCTGTGAAAAACCCAGCGTGCGCACACTCTGGGTGTTTTCAGAGAGCCTGCACAGTCAAAGTGTGTGGGCATGTTGTGGCCATAGTGACTATAAACAGAAGGTTCTGAAAAAGGGATGTTTATGACCCGTGGGCGCTGTCAGAAAGCTGGACAGTGACAAAGTGACAGTGGAAAATAAAAAGCTCCACGACCCCCCGGCAAAGGTCACCGTGCAGCGGAGCAGACATCTAACATCACACTCTATAAAAGGAGAGAATGGACATTTTTTCCTCCTTATTCCTTCCACTCGTCTTTCTCCTTCCCCCCTCTGATTTGCCTCTCTTCCCGTTGGCTCGGGGTGAGGAATGCTGCCCAGTGGTGGCTGGGCGACGGGCCATGAGGAGACAGGCAATCACAGCAGCAGAGCAGGAAAATGATGTGGAGAAGAACTAAGACGCTTAGAAAAGACGAGGGAAAGTTCAGAAGAAGACTGTTATGAGAATAAAAAACGAAACGGCTGAAGTGGAAACTGGTGGCAAATGGAAACCACCACACCGGCGTGATATCAAGAAGAAAATATGACAATACAAGTATAGTTATAGTACATATGGTTATAGTAGTAGCATGTTTTATGACACATAACTTGCTGGCTAAAAGGATGCTCTTTAAAAACTAATATCCCGTGCCAACAAACCTCAGATAGGTTAGCAGCTTCCCGCTCAACGTAGAGAAGCATTCAGTCTCCAAGTTAAATCAGCCAAAACCAAGGTTTGTTTCGCGTCACAGTGAATTTTGTTTTTCATACAGTTCATTCTTCACCAGGAAAATTACATCAGAGTTTGTCGTTTGCAGCTTCCATTCACAGTTTCTGACATACAGGGAATGTCAGACCTGCTTGTAAACACGTCGCCTCCTTGTACAGAAATAGAAGCTACAATCAACATGCTGTTATTTCACACTGCACACGCTGTTATTTGGACGCCACTGAGACTAAGTAGTTGCGCACTAATTACAGCAATGTGTGTCTGACTGACCTCTGACCTCCATCAGATACATACGATGCATCAAATTGTTGACAAATACGTCAAAACACACACACACACACTTGAGGAAGCCAAGTTTTGTGTCTGTGTGAGAGAGAGAGAGAGAGAGTGAGAGAGGGCGAGAGAGAGAGAGAGAAAGAGAGAGAGAGAGAGTGAGTGGAGCCAGCCACACATGGGGTCAATCTTCCAGGTCAGTCGTCCACTCACCAAGACCACAAAGGTTGGACTTTGACATTTCACAAAACACACACACACACACACACACAAAGCACAGCACAGAAAACAGCATAGCTCTGCCACATACCTTCACGTCTGTAAATAGACTTCCCTTCCCCAACATCTTTCCTCTGCAACTCCTGACAGTGTGAATCCATCGATCACCGAGCATGAGAGCCCGGATCTCCCATCTGACCTGAAAGGTGTCATGGTCTAGGTCACAGGCGTGGACGTGATGGTCAGGAAAGTATCCTGGTGGAGGGTGTGAAACAAAGACAGTGCTGTGTGAAGAGAAGATCAGTGTATCACCAAACTTTAAACAAATGGACATTCTCCTCCCTTAGAGTAACACCAGGTGCTGTTCATATCTTCATAGTAGCTGAATGACAGTTTGCTGTAGGTGACAACATTAGTCTTTTGATATGTTGATTTTAACTTAACCTAGAGCCCCTTTTTAGAGATACACTAGATTCTAGTGTACGTACTCTGATTGGTCGGAACATTAACATTGTGTGTGCAGTGTTCAAGTTCTTCTAAAAGCTAAAATGTAATTTTTTTTATACATATAAAGTTAATGACGTAAGGGACCACTGATGTGTGTGTGTGTGTTTATGTGAACACACAGTTACAGTGCGAGACGTTTCTTTTTCCTAAATGGTTGATAAAATGAGGTTTGAGATTACCGAAGATGGTTTGTCTCCAGTTCCGGTGACTGTCCAGGAGATAAGTGATGATACAATTTGAATTCTCCTTGTATGTGTGTGGGCGTGATGAAAAGATAGAAGGTTGAACACAGTTGTCTGTGTTAGCATCCGTTATTAGCAGCCTGTGTGCTAGCAGCCCCTGTGTTTGCACGCGTTCGTCTCAGTGGGTTTTCCTGTTTTAGCCTCACACGGACATAAAATGTGCCTTTACAATAGCCCATTGTCCCCATCTCCCATCCACTCTTCCTGCCAGGTCAGAATTCACGGAAATAAGGACAGAGTGCAAGTAAACAGCGGCGGCGGCGGCGGCGGCAGCAGCTAAAGCTCTCCACCCAGTGTCGGCCCTCCAGGAGGAGCCCGGCTTCTGGTGGTGTTCCCATCAAGGAGCTAATCAGCATCGCACGACGACGCAAGATGGACGCAACACAGGAGGTGGTGAGCTGCGGAAGGTGGAGCACAGATGGGTTTGAAAAATGAAACCAGTGGCAGCGAGGGGCTTTCCAAAGGGGGCTTCTGTATTTCACCCTAAAAGGGGAAAGTTTCATGGTTCGGTACTTCATGTCAGCCATAAAGAGTGATGACAATGATAATAACAGACACACAGACCAGAACTGCAATTAACTGTTGAAGTTAACGTCAGACAGCGAGAAGTGATTTCTTGACTGAATCTGAGTGTTTCCACGTTGTGAAGAACTAGTATTGTATTGTATAGTACTTGTATTGTCACAGCAGCAAAGTGGAAGCTAAAGCAAATACACACTGAATTTGGGGGAAGTCAATTTAACATGGAAGTCTTTGCTACATTAACTTCTACATTGTCTTGAAAGCATTGAAACCTAATTTTGTCTCTGTAAATTCACAGAGCACCTTTAACATCAGTTTGTATGGCTGAACTAAAAACTAAAACCATTGTGTGGTTATCAACATTCACGTACACACACACACACACACACACTAAATGTTCAGTGAGCCACAGCTGTGCCAGAGGAAGCAGTCTTGTAGTAGAAAACAAGACATTAGGGATTATTCCCATTAAAATAGTAAAACTGAAACACCTCCAACACACACACACACACACACACACACACACACATACATGCACACACTCACTCTCACACACACACACACACACACACACACACACAAACACACACAAACTTATAATTCAACCAAAAAGCTTCGGACTGGGAGAGAAAGGAAGAAAGAGAGAGAGAGAGAGAGAGAGAGAGAGAGAGCACCTGTATTCACGACAGACTCCCCAGATGGACATTTGGATCCAGACTGCTGAAAAACACAGTAGCTGCTGTTATTCTAGGAGTCAAATTAGGGTCCAGGCCACTGAAGGTTGGAGAGGCCTAATTTAAAGCTGCTGGGGAGCAGATCTGACTGCAGAAATGTGCACCGGAGCGGAAAAGGACCATATTATTGAGACTGAATATATGAATATGTATTTAATTAAGTCTGTTTGTAAGTGGGAGTTTTTGTTTTTATAAAATATCAGTTGGCGTGCAGGTTATTTGCTTCAGTGTCCAAAACACACACAGGCCACTTTAAGTTGTTCGGTTCTAATATAATTCTTGTCAAACTCAGTGACTACCTCCTACAAACTCATGTCAACTCGCGACGTCAGAGATGGAACCCGGCCATGTTCTTCCTTGTGCTTTTGGAATTGTGTCCCACTAGGTTAAACAACTCTGATGGCCTCAACTTACTCACTGAACCCTCTTCGGGCTGTTGTGCATCCATGAATTCTGGGGGCGGAGCTCCTATTGGAGTGTTGTGATTTGTCATTTTATTTCTCTCAATTCAGTCCCAGGAAATTGTTTTACACGAGTATATATAATTTCAGTATGCTGTTATGTGCCTAAAGAAACCCACTCAGGCTGGAGGAGAGCAGAGACAGCTAGAGACAGAGCTTTACATCGTCACGTATATATCTCATGAGTGTGTGACTTGTAGGAACACATAATCTGTTGCACTGAGCTGCTGTTTCCGTTCTCACCAGGGAAACTGGAGGATTTCATCATCATCATCATATCGTGCTTAATCCATGAATGTTGATGGGACCAACAAAACATAAAACTATATAAAACAGACCTTTTCCTGTGGGAGCACTTATAACACACCAGCACAGAACTCCATAATGTTCAGACCTTTTCCAAACCATTGCTGATTATCTCAGAGGGCTGTTGTTCATTACCTACAAACGTCTCTGGTCACAGTTTACAACCTGCTGTTCCGCAGTAATTTCGATGAAAATGACTTTGGTAATTGGCTGCATTTGCTGGAAATGGTTCCAGTGTATCTGGCACATGTGTGTGAAAGGAACTTCCAGGAAAGAGGCTCCCATATCCCTTAGACTTCCCTCTGCAGCCTCTGCCAGTCATTTCTGTGCACCAACTTCCTTTGCTCTGCTCCTCCATCAGTGCTCGAGTCCACATTTCAGTTGTGTATGTATGTTGTGTTTCTATTCTCCCTCTGTCACATCTACAGTGGAGAAAAGCAGCTCCCTCAACTCTGAACCAGTAATTTCACTGCCTGAAACATGACTTGAGTACTAACCGAAGTAATGTTAGCTTCAGACAGTTATTATTAAAAACAGAGTCATCACTCTAATCCCGCATATTTCTGTGCTTCTAGATTCCCAGACATATCAATATGTGTGTGGAGAGAAGCTTCAACCACAGAATAGACCTTTAATATTCTCTGCTGAGTCACATTTGACTCACAAAACCATGGATGTCATCATTTTCTTTATGTGGCTGGTTTCAGTCCTCGTTCCAGTTAAGAACTTATCAGAAATATTTGAAAGGATGGTTTGTAGGGTTGCTAAGCAGCAACATCAGGAGGGGGCTCTCACATGGTCACTCATTATTTACCATCTGTGTTCTGTCACACAGAACTGGGTCTGGGTCTGTTTCATGACCTTTAAGCTGTTCACATTTATCCAACAGCACCCTAACACTTCATTTTATGTATTTCATGTTCTCTCTCAGCTGCTGACTCGCGTTCCTCCACCTTCCACCTCCACCAGAGGTACATCTTTGCAGCATCTTCAGAAGGACCATCAGCCTCGCCCAATGTCTGGACTCAAAGCACATTATGAAGTCTGCTTTATTGTCAATGAATGGTATGTACTGAAATGTGGCTCCTTCTTAGCCATGGTGTGGGGTAAAAATAAAACGTTTGATTCCTGGCCTGGATCTTTCTGTGTCAAGGTTGTAGGGAGGTATCGGCTGTAGCATCAACCGCGACCCCAACAGGAGACAAGCAGAAGATGTTTGTTCTGTTCCATCAGACCGTAGGACTGAAGCTGAGTGCCCCACGGATCCACCAGCTCGTCATTCATTTGTTAGAAGAAGTGAAATGTGAACAACGAGCCTGTCTCCCTGACAATGGCATTAACAGAATGTTGAGCTGGCAAACAAATGACGTATGGGGAGTGAATCCATTTCTCACAGGTTGTGTTTTTGGATTTGGACAGACTTAAAACAACCACACTCCGGTTCAGCCTTCACTTTGACTCTCTAATGGCTTTTGTAAATGGTCAATTGCCTTTTACTGCTGCCTGCATATTTCATAAACTCGCGTGACCAATGATTCTACTTTGATTGTTTAAGATTTAAAGGGGAAAATGGCTCCCAGCTAGACAGTTAAATTCTGAGACGCAGGCCAACAGCAACATTTGCACACTCCAGCTGTCACGACTGGATCCTGGAGACGTGACTTGGAGGAACTCAACCAGGCTTCAAGCCACAGACAAATTAGCTGAGGCCAGGGGAGCAGCTTCATCGCTGTCAGACAGATAGTAAATCACTGCGAGTGCAGCAGACATGATGACACTCCGATACGTGACAAAGTTTTAGTGTTTGATTTTGACTTGTCAAACCCAAACACACAACGGTATCTCTCCTTTAACACTTCAGCTGATGTCAAGATTTAACACTGTACTGAGACGGTTAAGGAAAAAGCCTCCTGTCTTCCTCCCCCTCCTCCTCCTCCTTCTCCTCCTCTTCCTCATCATCATTCTCTAGTTTTCCCCCTGGTTAGATACAATTACCACTTCATCATGCTCAGGAAAGCATAACAGTGATCTTTATCTCCATATAGGAATGGTGGCCTAGTCTAAACACAGCAGCTTTGTCATTGTGTGTGTGTGTGTGTGTGTGTGTGTGTGTTCCAGGTTGGTCAAGTTAGACTAGGTTAAGGTTAAGGTTAGGGTTGGACTGGATTAAGGTTAAGTTTAGTTTAATTTGGATAGGATATGTTAAGGTTCGGGTGAGGAACCAAATATCAGTTTATATGTGTGTTTCCCACAAAAGGTCCTGAAAAAAAGCATGGAGGCATGAGAACTGGTGTTTGGTCCTTCCCTCGTGGGTTCATCAGAGGAGAGCGATGAAAGTTCCTGACAGAACATGAATCAAATCCCAACAAGGGAATGTTAGGACTCTGCGGTCGAATGATAAGGAAACAGCATGATAAAAAGGCCAAACATAAAGATGGATGGAAAAAGATCAAAATTCACAAATCTGGGTTCACAGAGTCTTGTAGCAGACTGGTGAGAGATGTTCAAGTCATGAGAGAGCTGGTAGAAGAAAAAGGAGAGAAGCGAAGAGCAAGACAAATGAAAAACAGAGGGAGAGATTGAGAAAAAGCACTAAATTTGTAAGCTTGCCTCCCTTCTGGGACTCAGCTCTGAAAGGAATCCAGAAACTTGCGAGATTTTTGAACAAATAGCTGGCATGCCTCCGAACCAAGGTTGTTTATCTTGGGTCGGAGTGAACGCAAGTGAGAAGAAGGACGTGAGGAAAGCCTGGGAGAGAGCTGGGGGGG
>CAAKHB010005943.1:30952-43876 GCA_901007665.1 Aeoliscus strigatus | reverse complement strand
CCTTTGAGGATGGGCTGAGGATGTTGGTGTTCCTGTTGATAAGGCTCTGTTTCCTGTTGGAAATGTCAGCGCGGGTAGGCTGACATGAGCGTTGTACTGGGACCGGACCACTGACGCCGGCTGATCTCTGACGTTGTGCAGGACTACGTCATGAAACTGTCCCATTGATTTCATTTGGTCATTTATTTCCTCCTCTGTGACCATAAAGTCACAAAGAAAGTCTGCAAAATGAAAAAAAACGTTGCTGATTTTCACCTTTTGGAGATTTTGATTGATTGAAGGTGTGAAGGTTCTCAGTCAACAACATTTTAGTTAGCAGTTAACACAAAAATGGGGGGGGGGGTGTTGTCTGCTGTAGCTTGACACGTTTTCATTTAAGTCTTAATTAAGCCAAACTAAGATGACTGAACTTTATTGCGGGTGCTGGTTGTTTTTCTTCTTTACCTTTTGACCACGTCAAGCTAGCTATGGCCGTTTCGGTTAGTATGCTAAGCTAACATAGCTGTCATCTCAGCTTACTTTCAATGTCTTCTCAGAAGTTGTGATTCCTTTCAGAAATATCGGCTCATATCTCCACTAAACTCAAGTGTTTGGTGATTTTGCCACATGTCCAATAATTTTGTCGTCCATGATCAGTTATACGTAAGCAGCCATTTGTGAAACGTAAGTTCTTTGTTGGTCATTTCTAGCTTCAGGCTGAGTCATATAAAACGTGTTTATCATGAAATGTTTCATAAGTGTGTGTTTCCCCTTGTTAGAGTCAGCGGACACTCAGCTGATTAAAGTCTGATGGTCGGAGCTGCTCTGTCATCGCCTGAGAATAATATACGCATAAAAATCCCCCACCCCATCCACACACACTAAAGATGAGTATTTAAAAAACAAAACAAAACATAAATCTAGCAAAAGTTACTGTAATTCACATTTGACGTGACAGCGCCCCCTAGTTTGTTCCCTGTTTACTCGAGTTGCCTCAAACGTGTTGACAAATCTATTAGCATGTTGTTGAGAGAGACATCAGCCGGGAGGAGCGTTAACCACGCAGCCCCCACGGAGAGGCCCTCACACGGTCTACTGGTCCTCCCGCCCCGCCCCTCCTCTCTCCTCCGCGCTGCGCCGCTCCACACAGCAGCGCACCAGCGGGACGGAGCGGCAGCACGACCGAACGTCTGGTCAGTTTGAGCCGCAGGAGTCATCTTCTTCATGTGGCACGTTGTTTGGGTGAGTGTTCGCTCTGCAGACGAAAGTATTCCCGGAATATTTCCCATGAAGACACAGAAGGTCTGTTGTCTATTGTCATTTATGGTAGTTTTGATCCCATTCATATGGAAACTTTGCAGGAGAAACATTCACTTTTGTGTCTTAGATTTGTCCGTGACACCTTTTTTCTTCATCGTGGTGACATAAACATCTGTTTTTTTTAAAAAACTGAACTACAGTAGCCTGCAGTTCCATCAGAAAATGACTCCATGCTCATGTCATTCCCATTGTTCTCATTATCTAATGAAAGAGTTATTAATAAGTCAGCTGATGTAAGCTCTACCTCCTGCTTTCAAACCAGGGGGACACATTCGATTTCATTTCAGATGATGTTCAGGCATGTAAAACTGTTGAAAAAAACTGCTGTTATCAGACATGCTGTCAATGCTCCTTGTGTTTGAAGCTGCTGTTTCAGCTGTGTCATTTCTGAGAGTCAATGATCTCTGAGGTGAAACTCAATCCGCTGGCCAACATATTTTTACTCCACAAGCAGCAGCAGCAGCAGCAGCAATATATCATTACTATTTCCCCGCAGGTCAGAGGAAACTCTGGTGTTGCTTTGATTTTATTGTAATTGTGGCAGCTACGTGACATAACCTCAATCAATTATTGGTGACATCACTTATACGAGTGTGACGCTGGACCACAGGAAGCAGGGTGAAGTTGAAGTGGATGGCTTTGAAGTGTTGTAATGATGGGGACAGACAGCCGACGCAGTGTTGGGACCTGGTGTGTGTGTGCACGGGGGGGGGGGGCAGTGACCTTCTGACCCCTACAACCTGTTGCATGCCGTGAGGGAGGCCACCATGTGAAATACCACACATACACACACACACACGCGCGTACATCAATGGGAGAGCCAGCTAAAGCCTATAAACAAACATGGCCAATCAATACAAAGCTAATAACCTACAATCCAATCAACAACATTGCGTTTTGTGCTGTACAGTATATCCTCCTTGATCTTTCCTGCTCCTGACGGCGCTCGTCTCAGCCAGCAGCACATGATTCACATATGCGTGTAGTATGTTTCTTGTACGCCTCATGCTAATGACACGCTGCTCCTCCTCCGAGCGTTTGATCAAATAAACAAGTGCAGACATTCCCCGTGGTTTCTCCTCATTATTCCTTTTTTTTTGTTTTTCAACCTCAGTCCTAGATTCTTTTGCGAGGGAACCTCTGTGACCTTTGGGTGTCACTGACGCAACCAGCCAGGAAAGGGTCCGTTGCAGAGGTGTGAACTTTGAATCCGAGTGCAGTATTTGTTTTCACACCAACAGGGTTCCCTGGCATTTTTTTTTTTTGGCCACACATGGTGATGTTGGGAAAACCGTCACAGTCAGTGGATAACAAATGGTCTTAACTCATGTGTCCTCCTTTTCAAGGCAGCTGGATGAGGCTGATTGGCTGCAGTTGCTGCTGGCCGAGTGAGTTTATTCATTTCACAGATGCTTCTATCCGTCGACGGACAGATTTCACTGCAGGAGATCTGTTAGGTACTAAATCTATTGACTAACACCGCCCGTGTGAGTTGTGTTGCACTGTGAGAAGACGAGTTTTCGAGGGATTCTCGAGGATAGAGAGGGACGCTCTTGAACCTGACAGCATCTGGTAGCTCGTTCTGCTTATTGGCGAACCACAAATGGGAACAGTCTGGGCACAGGGATGGCTCGCAGTGCCAGGCGACATTCCTTTGGTGGAGAGCAGCGCCCCAGAAGGAGATTCGGCTCGTATTATTGTGAACGGTTGCAGGCGCAGAAGTCACTCTTTGGGCTTCAGTGACTCGGGCAGCGGTAGAGTCAAAGAGCTCGATAGAAAATGAAGCACTCTGCTCTGTGTTGGATCATCTGTGAGGGTTTACTGGATGAGTCACCAGAGGTTAACTGCAGTAGTGGAGGTGGGACATAACCAGGAATTGGTTGTCAGAGTCAAGTTGGGCGCCATGATGCAGCATGATACTGAAATAGATGAATGTTGAAGCTCTGAGGTGAAGACAGATGCAGACAGACACATACTGTAGCTTTCAACCCCATTCTCCCTGAAAGTAGTCAAAGTTTGTATTTGTGACTTGCGATTTATGTATGTGAAGACAACTCAGATATCAGCATCACCATCAATTTCATCATGACGGTCTAAAGCGAAATGTGCCCAGCACTAGTGTATCAAAACAACATGTCCCTAAATACACTTCTTACATTCTCTTCAAGCCTCGTCAATCATTGATTAGCCGGCTGTTTAATTTAACATATAACCGTCTTTGAAAAGAAGCTAATCATTTACTGTAAAGCATGAAATGGATCAGAATGTACATAGATGGAGTATGTGTGTGAGAGTAGATTAAAGGGAGAAGAACAAAGACATGTTCATGTATGAGCTATAAACAGAGAGAAGGAGGCAACACAGAGGGAAGCAGGAAGTCGAGCGCCTCGGCCAGTCTGGATATTTGTTGAAGCATGAAAATGTTTTCTTGGCTGAAGAGGAAGTGCAGCCGTGTTTTGCTTGGATTCAGTCCGAGCATGAACGGAGAAAATAGAAACGTAATTGAAAGTCAAAGGGTGCGTTTAAAAAATGCTGCCTTATCTTGTATGTTTGTTCACCTGGTTAGTGGGGTTAGTGACTGAAGGACTTCAGAGGAGTGTGTGTGTGTGTGTGTGTGTGTGGGGGGGGGTTAGACCTTTGGTAGAGTCTGCTGCTGATTTCAATCGAGAGGACGTGTAAGGTCTATGTCTGTATTTTACACATCACAGGAGGTTGTGTTTGGATCAAGTGATGTGTCACAGGTCAGGAGACGTGATACAACGACGACATACTGCTGTTTACATTTGCTGTAATCCGACAGGCATTACATATTCAGTGTCTCAATGGAGTCGTTGATCGTGACAACCACATTTCATCCAATGCACCTGGTTAGAACCTGTAATGTTTTCCTATTCATCTCGCCCCCCCACTGGATATTTGAACAGCCGTGACGTTCTGATTAGATGTGTGACATCTGAGTAGAAGTAGAGACATGAAGATGAAGTGAAAGAGTAAAATGAAATAAAATGAATAATACTACGTAAGTGAGTAAGAAAGAGGAGAAATGTTAAAAAGCTAGAGTGGAAAAGGAACGAGAGAGAGAGAGAGAGAGAGGTAAATGTTTGTGAATTGAGCATGAAAGAGAAGAATCTGTGATTAAGACTCAAGCGTGGTTTCAATCAGTGTTTATGTCTGTAAGAAGAACGATGTGTAATGGCCGTAATCGAGAGGAAGAGTCCGCTGAATGATGCTCAGGAATGTGTTTATATAAACACACACAAACACACACACACACACACGACACAACTCCTATTAGACTGCGGTTTGTCTGATTTACAGCCAGCAAAGACACCTCAAAATGGTCCTGTAGATGATGTGGAAAGATTTTATTGAGCCCGTCTGATGTGTTCCAAGAACCCATAAATGTGTTTTGCCCAAAGAAAAGTAACTCAAAGCTGCAACTAAAAGCTAAACAAAGTTTTTTTTTGTTCCAATCTTCCTCTGTGGCATATGAAAGCGTCTCTCTACCCAACTAACTCTACTAGATTAAACACGTCTGGGGCTTTGCACCACTTCTCACGATGGTGTGCTAACATGCTAACAACGTGACATTACCATGCTTATGTCGATCTGGCTAGCATGCTAGGCTACTGCACGTACACACACCAAGCGATTAGTCCAAATCTGTTCTAATTTCAAGTTTAAAGAGTCTTGGTGCAAAGTCATGTAAAACAAATGGAAAAGACAAGAACAGGTTGGAAGGATCATCCTTATTTTTGCCTCAGTTCACTGTTATCTCATTTTTTTGCAAAAAGAATACAGCCCCCCCCCTCTTTTTTGCTTCTTTCTATTAACTTATAGCTGAGTTTTGTTTTTTACTTCTCTTTGACAGGGATCAGCTGGACTGAGCCGCTGAACCAGCCATCCAGGATCAGGCCCTCGCCAGGAGGAAAGGACAACTGGGGGTGACCAAGGAGATGAGGGATTAGGCCATAATCTAGGGTATGTCCAAGGCACCCCCCCCCGTTACCATTCTTCTGTAATGTCAGAGGCAGGCCATTGGGATTAAAGCATTGAACTTAGTTCATTTTAAATATATCATTGTTTCAGGCCATTTATGGTTCTACTGAATTCCACTCACACATTCGTGGGACGACACCAAAGTACTAGTATCATATAAACAACATGAACACAGTATTTTTTTTTTTTAAGAGTGGCTGTTGGGAGTGACCCCCCTTGAGTTGTGGTCAAGGTATTTAACAGGATTACAGGCGGAGCTCTCATAAGCACACAGTCGGAGTAATTAATGGACCCGTGTGTGTTTCTGTAATCCTGTGCGTGAACCTCAAAACAGCTCCTCTGTGTGTTTGGAGCTGTTATCATTGTTGAGATGTTTTGACCAAAGAGGTGGGTCATGGTCCCTTGAGACTGGATCACTCACAGGGGGCCACCTGCGTATACGGCTTTGCCCAGTGCTGGTATGTTGGCACAATGATTCTCCGTTCCCAGATTAAAACGCCGGCCAGCGGAGGCAGAGCAGAGGGCCTGGGACTGCGGTCAGCAGCAAATTAGAAGGACTGCCTTGGAGCTGACGCAATTTCCATCTCCTGAACCATAGCAAGTCATTAATGGAAGCAGACGTGCATGTGTGGGAGGCCCGCCAGCGTTCAGCTGCTGCAGTGGAAAGCTTTTAAAGAGAACCAGAAGTCCTTGTCAGGGCTGCCTTACGCTATCAAAATATTGGATATCCATTACCCTGCTGACAAAGAACAACACAGGAGAGAACACCAGGTTTTGTCTGAACCGATTCTCACCAGTTATAGAGCCAAACAAGAATTAGTTCAATGCAGAAAAGTCCGAAAATACGACAAAGAATACTTTCAACTGAGAAATAATACAAGTGCAAGAGTAAATAGGTTTTATACTTCTCTCTTAACCATTAATCAGATAGATAATGAGGTAGAACACGAATGGTGCAGCTAATGTGAGATGTTATAGAGTCAAACCAGTCAACTAGCTGGTTTTGTTAGCATTAGCTTTGACGCTAACCTTCTGTTTGCACAGTGACACTACAGCACAATTGTAGAATGATTGATTATAATCAACTGCAGCCCGGTAGCCAACTGGAGAGACCACAGGGGTGTGGGACAACTGACACTGTTAGAGAAACATATGATCGCCCCCTGGTGGTTATTTACAGTACATATCATAAATCCGCCCCTCTATGTTAGCAGCTGGGAAAAAAACATACTTTACATACCATACCGTCAGTTCACCTCTGAATTTAATACAAAATAATAAAATAGTAGTTTTATTTGGAATGAATGGGTTATATGTCTGTTTTAAAGCTAAAAAGAGATCTCTGCTAGAACGGATCACTTGAGTTGAAGTTGTGCAGAATGGTAACTTCATTCCACAGTCACTGCTACTCTGATCTGGTTCCAAGTAACGTCACCAGGGCAGTACTGTGGCATCCGTTTGCAGGATATTTTTCAGTTCTGTCCGTAGAAGGAAGCGAATGCGTGTTTCTCCAGATTATATCCAGACTGTTGGAAAAACCTGTGTTTGTCACTATCAAATCTCACAGCGGGGCAAATCATTTGTCCACCATAGTTCACAGCTATTTCTAGTGATGTCAGTGATTTCATATTGTGGATTATAAACTGAGGTATTATGAGTGATCTTACATAAATAACCAAACATCTGGCAAAATATGTTGTGGGAGGACACTGCTGAACTTAGGACAGGACAACTGGAGGAACAATGGTTGAACAGAGCGTAATACGTTTATGTGGATAATATGATGAATCTGGCTATCAACAGTGGTGTCGTCACAAAATTTGCTGAGTATTGAAAATGGGATCGAAAATTTTGTTTCCTAAAGGGACATTGCAGTGTTTCAGCAGCCAGTCAAATAAATCACAAAACAAAGAGGAGAAAACCCAACAGGAATACACTCACGGGCCAATGTATTATTATATTTCTGTTTCTCCTGTGCTGAGATCATCAGTAAAACTGATCCCCTCAGCACATGTCTGCTGTTGCACCGCTTTCAGGCCTGCTGTGATCCGCCATGTGTTCTGCAGTATGTTGACAGCAGAAGAGAATCTGGCAGGTTCTGCTGGTTCATCTGAAGCGTTAATGACCTGTGTTTCCGTCGAAATGTCACATTGACCAGTGTGGAAAAATGAAGGCGTGTTTGTAATGTTTTTGCGAGTCCATCCAGGCCGATGTGCTGGTTTCACTGGAGCGGGCCGTTGACCTCAGCGGAGGTCCCTGGGTTCATTTGGAGTTGAAAGTTGTGACCTGCCAGACAACCTCTGTCCTGTTTTTGCTGGTTCTTATCAGGCCCTTTTCATGATCTAGTCCTTTATCACCACGCGTTCTTTGTATGTTTATAAACAGATGAGAGCAGGGAATGACGGCTGCCGCTCCTCGCAAACGTCTTTTAGGTGAAATATAAAATGAACTTTGGACGGCCTGCAGGCTAGACAACAAAATGGAAGCAGGAATTCCCTCAAAGCCCACCCATTGGATAAGGAGTAGACTTTGGTTTGTTGCACAGAGAAGTGACTGTGGTCTAAATTTAGATGGTTCCAGACCAGTGGACCTTTGGAACGTGGAATCTTCAAAACCTGAAGAGAGACAGATCTTTTCCAAAATGCAACAGGCTTGTTTTACAAGTAAATGCAGCATATCTGCTAGGACAGCATGGTTCCCTCTCTCTCACTCTTGCCAAATCAAATCTGCTCGACAACCACAACTAATGTCGTGCATTTTTCTCAGCTTCCTTCAAACTTTTCATACACCCCTGTCTGCATTCAAAGATAGATGTTTTTCCCTGTTTTTACTCTCAATAGATGGTTCCATGGTGTGGCCACAGAACCATTTGCAGCTGGACAAGGACCTATTTCTGAGCTGATGTCGACGAAGCCAAAGACAGAAGGGGAGAGCAAGCAACTTGAATGCACTCCCACTGGCCCGGCTGCTTCCAGGAACACAACTGCATTGTGTTCTCCTCTGTCAAATTGGTCCAGCTATGCCTAACGACGGTCCACAGAGAGGAGGACCGATTCTGGGGTGTACATGACAATCATAAATCATTTTCCAGTGACCTGTTTGGTGCTGCAGGCCTGGACTTTTCAGCTGTAGGAGTTGTATGCTTTTACGTCCATGGAATAACTTTTCAGAGCTAATGTTTAGAGGTGACATCTAGGTGGGTTTTATCAGTTAGTGACATTCCAGGCAATTTTTCGGTGAGTTTATCTATCAGCTCACCTTTGGTGACCATGAATCTTCAGGAGAAGCTATCGGGCCTCAAAGGTCTGGTCTCACACTCACATAGCAAACGTCGTTTCAAGGGCGACCTCACAGTGGACATGATCAGCCCTCCTCTGGGGGACTTTCGCCACACCATGCACGTCGGCCGTGGCGGTGATGTGTTTGGGGACACCTCCTTCCTCAGCAACCACGGCGGGACAGCCAACGGGAGCAATGGGGAAACAGATTCTGTCTCCACTCCCGAGAACAAGATCGGAGCCTTTTTCTCCAGGACTCTCCGACAAATCCGGAGGAGTTCTGACAACCGACCCAGAGAAGGATCCAGGGATCTGTCGCCACCGCCTCCGGCCGTTTCTCCTATTATCAAGAACGCCGTCTCCCTCCCGAGGCTGGATGTGGATATGCATAATGGGAGTCCGACCACTAAAGTGCTCTTTCCCAGTTCTAAAAGCACACCAGAGGAAAAGAAAAGCTCCTACGGTGAGTTTGGAAATTTCAATGTTCCATAACCCATTTTCATAGAGTGTGAGAAGTGGAGGCACAGTGTCCTTATATAACATACATGGTTCTCTGGTCTTCCACGACTCTGAAGGTTCACCTGCTGTATTTTCAAGAAAACAAAAATGTTTCCAAGAATCTGCTGGACACTGTGGGACACCTAGCTGCTAAATGTAGCAGGAAGGGGCAGTGGCCACAGAGTGAAAAGGAAAGAGGTGCAGCCACATCAGTCTTATGATATGATCAAATGAACCATCTCAGCATGTTCTCCTCCTAAAGAATGTGACACATGAACAGCAGCCTGGCTCATGGCGCTCACCATCTTCATAATCATACAGCTAAACAGCGCCCAACTCTTCACTTGAAGCTTCTAGATGTGATATCATGTCACATATTTGTCTGTTTATGGGAAGGTGAAAGGTCAGTGGAGGTGAACTAAGTGGAACAAATGGGCAAAGGTCATGTGACTTGACCCATGTCAACTGGAATCTGTGAAGAAGCGGTTGCTATTGGTGAAGCTGCGTTAAATGTCATCCATCAGATGTTCTCATGAGTCACCTTGGCCTGAAATCAGCTCTGGCACTGATAACACACTGAGATCCAGACAGAGCTGGTTTGAATGACCCACACAAATGCCTGGCCCCTTGTGTGTGTGTGTGTGTGTGTGTGTGTGTGTGTTTGAGAGAAAGTCTGAAAGGCCTGAAGGGTTTGACAGATGTAATGTTAAATACTTACACACACACACACACATCACTGTATGTCCACATACCGACAGGAGACGTGTAGCTTGGTGTAACCAAACACACTAAACAGCTAGCTGGCGTGTTCCACGCCTTATTTAATTCTTTTGCAGTTTGTTTTTTTTTTAAAAAACACTAAACAAAGAAGAAGCATGTTAAATTGAAAGGGGATGGATTTGTTTCGTCCTCATTCCGGTTAAGCTAAACTAAGATAAGCTAAGCTAAGATAACCTTGACCTGAGCTCCCATAATAAACGTTCAGACATGGGGAGTGAGCTGACCTTCTCATCTAACCCTCAGTAAATAAGCATATTCCTTACAGCTCGTTGAGACAGAAGGTGTTTAGTGTGATCTACAGAGAATCACAGCTCCGTTTACCTATTAAACCACAAGTTATTATGTGGGGCGGCTTTAGTTCTGTTCTGTTCTGTTCTCCGTTCACTACCAGTCACCCCACCCTTCGTCAGTGGAATATACCGTTGATTGTGTAAAACGCTTAAATTCACATTGATCGTTGACTGATCAGGATGAGCTCAAGAAGCCGTGAGTTTGAAGGAAAATAGGAAAATCGATTGTGTGATGTCATCACCGAATTGAACTTATTGACTTAGTTTGTGGCCACACTTGTGCTGATTCTTAAAATCTAAATTTGAAATTTTGGTCCCTGTCTCCTCGCCCACAGACTCCCCTGTTAATTCAGTTGACTGACTCCCCCTGGAACGGCCTAAGTTACATGTTTTTTAAACTCACTGTCCTAGCAGGGTCTTTCACACTACCCCAATAAACATAGCAGTGAAGCAGTGTAACTAGTTATGAGTCTCGGCAGGGTCAGGCAGATGATCCATGGTCCAACTCGAACACTTTGCAGCATTTGGAGTTGACAGATTATTATTGGTTTACACTGCCCCCTCCTGGAATTGGAGCATAACAAGGGTCATGTTCACACTGGTGCCGTCTCACCGTGTTGAGGATGAAACTAAAAAGGTGGAAATAGTTCTTTGACAGTCTCTACTTTTATGTTCTTTCAGGTCTGGAGTCAGGCTTCGTCACGCTGCCTCGTCTTTCCCGCGCCGAGCGTCAGCAGCCCTCCATCTCCATCCCTACCTCCTCACCCAGCATCCACCGGGGCTCTCTGACTGATCCCAGCGACGCCATCTTATCCGCCTGCTCTGCCTCCATTGTGACGCCTGAGCACAGAACCACCACCACTGCCTACTCCGACTCCCTTCCCTCCCTCACGTCCCTGGACACCTTCACCTTTGACCTTGGCCCTTCCCTCATGAGTGAGGTTTTCAGCCTAATCGACGGGACCTCTGAGGAACACGCCCACACCTGGGAGAGAGACGAGATGGGCTCGGCCGGCGTGCTGACCAACGAGGGATCGGAGATGGAATCCACCATCTCTTACGTTGATTCCCTGCTGAGGGAGGACTGTGGTGGGAGGAAGGGCGACTGGGATGAGGAGGAGGGGAACGCGATGGAGCTCAGTGGAGTTGGGCTTTCTGATAAAGTACCTAATAAAGTGACAGGATCGCCCGAGCAGGTGAGGGTAGCGATGGGGATGGACAGCGAGCGGTTCCAGAATGCAACCGACGTTCTCGCACGCCATTATGGAGTCAGCGGGTTCTTAAAGGGACAGAGCAGGATGGAAGGTGCTGATTCACAGATGATGATGATCAGCCAGCCCAAGAAGAACGTGTCTTACAGTTACATGGATGACGAGGACGAAATCAAAGTCTGAGCTGTTGGAGATGCTCTAACACTAAACTAAAACATCTTTATTGGATGTAAGATTCCTCCGTAACCCCCCCAGCAAATTCCCTCTTCTAAAAGTCACACAGTCTTTGCTGACAGTGAAACTGAACTGAATTCAAAGCCCAGAATCATGGATACAGTTTCACACCAAGTTTGACTGAATGTACGTACGCGGATGTGAACGACTGGACGCTGCAATGGAACCAGCTTTTCTTTAAATGGTTAAAAGCAGCAAAGAGGACAAGTCACAGAAAGTGAGGCCAAAGGGGAACATTGTCTGACCACAAGAGTCACAGAGGAAACAACAAAATTCAGTGTTACTTAATGTGGAAACGGCAAATCACTCGCTGTAACACACAGGAAAAGATTCACAGTTTTGAGTAAGAACGTACAGAGGCGGATTTCAAAGTTTCAGAGTCACTACAAACACCTGTTCTCTCTTCTCACCGGAAAGACACAGGGGATGAAATAAGCTCATCCTGGAATCTCAGAATTTGTCGGGGAGATGAAAACCAAAAAGACACCTGAAGAATCCATGTTTGAAGTAAATGTGGTTTCTACAACTCAAATCTTGTTTTTAGCTAATTTTATGCTTCATACTGTCTGACTCCTGTATGGATTTTTATAGAAGAATCATTGTTTATATGATCTTTTCATACAAATGTACATGGCAATATTAACTGACCTCATATAGATATGTACCTGCAAGCACCTTCAGTACATTGTGCAGTACTCGTCCCCATGCTGCAGCCAATACCAATGATATACTACGATGTTATAAACTGACAATAAAGATGCTTTTGATTAGGTTGGACATGACTTTATTTACATAGATCTTCATCGACAGAGCTCACACTCTGTCAGCTGATGGGTTCTGCTCTTGGTACACGAGTCCATCAACCACGGCTTGCATCGCATTCTGGGAAATGTGGTTGAGAAAACTGAGAAATCAGTCTATTACGCCAGCAGGTTTAAAACGAGAAGAAGAGTGTTTTAAGCTGTAACACGGAACTGACACAGACTAAAAATAAAACTGAAAGTACAAAGAAAGTTTCACTTCACCCGACTGAACCACCTGAAAATATGAAGCGAGCTGCTCTCACCTGTCCTCTCTCACTGCGCCACAGAGGGAACGTGCTTAGCATGGGAAGGAGGGGGACGTGGCGGAGGGCAGCTGGGGGCTTTGACTCCAGGTTTTTTCACCCCAACCTTCTTGAGGCTGACTGGCTCAGCTGCTGGTGGAGGCCGAGGTGTCTCCTGGGTGGAAGGAGGTGGAGGAGCCTGGGGCTTTGGAGGCGCTGGAGCTTTGGGTTTGGAGTAGTGAACTGTCACCACATCACTAGCTTGGTTACTTTTGTTAACAGGGGGTGTT
>CAAKHB010005943.1:0-26356 GCA_901007665.1 Aeoliscus strigatus | reverse complement strand
CTTTATACTGCAGCAAATCAAGTAGCTTTGAATAACTGCGCTTGCAGTTTTTACATATAAAATGTGAGTTTCCTTCCAACTGACGACGTTCATGTGAGCGGGTGCAGAGGAGGACGTCTGTCACCTGATCGGGGACGCTGCATCAAAGTCCTTGAGGCTTTCTGCCATACTGACCGACAGCAGCATCAGAGGGAGCTTTTTCTGTGGAGAGATGAGACATCTTCTTAGTGGCCAATTCCCAGATCTGCAGCAGTTCTTCTTGGCTGCACAAGTGTTGGTACCATTCGTTTTTCCGCCTCCAGTCCGGGCTGACTCTGCATGCAGCCCTGCAGCTTCTTGTGCAGCACCTGCGCCGCCTTCTTAGCTGGTTCCACCCGCTGCTCCACCTTTAGTAGGGCAAACACACACACACAGCTCAGTCTGTTCCTGCAGGTGAAGGGCGTCTGATGTCCTGTCACATCTGCTGACTGAAACGTGACCTGACTGACGTCAATCAACCTGACACGTCAACACTCAGACTTCACAGTGACAGACCAAACATCTATTATTCTGTTCCGTTTGTTGGACGACACTGACAGAATCAAACCGGTCTCTCACCAGAACCAGGTCCTCGTGTAGAAGTTCAGTAGCATCTTGTGACCTGCAGACAAAGTTTGAATGAGCTTCTCAGTTGTAGTTCGGTGCAGTTTCCCTCCACAACTCATATCGGACATAAGCAAAGTATGTTTGAACCACAAACCAGTTCCTTTATTTTCTTCAGCAAAAACCTGCTGATGTGCGACAATGGGGGTAATTAAATCACAGCATGTTAGTAGAAGGCTCATAGGCTTCAAATAATGCGTGTGTGTGAGAGAGAGATCCTGACAAAGAACCTGATCAGAAGTGACAGAACGTGCAGTAACAGGGAAACCCTCCACGCTGCATGAAGTTTACAGCCGTGGAACCGCCCGTCTGCAGATGCATGCTGCTGCACACGTCTATTAATAACCAGGAGGAGGCCTGCCTACACCCGCTCACAACGCCCTGCTGCATGTGCAAACATCTTACTCCCACACATCAGAAAAAACGTTTTGGTCTTTTCTTGAAGTTTTGTTTTTTTTTCTCAGAAAAAAAAAACCTATACAATTATTTGCACTGCAGATAAATTCATGAATGTGTGTTGGCACTAGTTTGTCTCCCCCTCCGTCCATCAGAGAACAATGACATCAAAGTAGAACCAGATGTAGAGACGGAGTCTCCACGTCCCTCCCTTCTCAAATGACAATAATTTTCCCGGCAGTTACACTTTCAGACAATTATTGTGTTAGATCCTTGATGTTAAACATGTTTCTGACGCTTTTACTTTGTATTTCCAAACAGACAACTGTAAATCCCTCATGTTCTAACAGTATAACATCGCTTTTTTTAATGTAAAATATGAAAAATGAACCCTTGAATATGCATGACAACATCAGGAAGTGTTTGAAAGAACTGTCTGCTGAAACGGAGCAGGATTTATGACTTGTTCTGTCACCAGCCACCAGGGGGCTTTATCTCCTCTGGGCTGTCATGGCATCCATTCTTTACAGACTTTCATCCACCCACTCATGTGAACTGAAGCTTGGGGGTGATGTGAGTTTTCACTGCAGAAAATCCAAACATTATTTCTCCAAAGCTCATTGGAGTATTTAGCATTTTTCCCAGCATACCTTTGGGCAAAGACTTAGGAGATTATCAGGATAGAAGTGTGTGTTCTTTGTTAGTCAGCTGATGGTGTTTTACAAATGGGTTTTCTTACTTATCCATCCATACTTTCTTACAAAACATAACTCCACTTTACACGTGTAAATACTGAGATATTAAGATCTATAACAGCATTTTTGTTGATTTCTTTCCTTCTTGTGTGTGTGATACATGAGAGTCGACAAAAAAAACACACTTGTAGTTACTCAAACCACCACAGACGAGAGCAGGAGAAGCAGAAGTGTTCTTACCTCGCTGTGGAGCCCAGCTGCTTCAGGATGCTCAGAGACTGCCGGAGCATTCTGGCTGTGAAGCTTCTCTATCTGAACTAGCTCTGGTCTCGTCCAAACAGGGTCCCACTGTGCTACTTCATGAGGAACAGGAGCTTCTTGGTGGTGTGTGTGTGCGCGCGCGTGCCTCAGCCGTTGGTTTTCGTTCTGGTTTCAGAGCTCTGAAGTCACATCTACCAGTAGTGGGGTGAATGAGGAAGTTGCATAGATTCCGTTTTACAAAGCGTGTGTTCAGATGTGACGGACTTGCAGGCAGTGACACACTTTGCTCGTGTCTCAGACTGTACGGTACGAGCAGCTGAATCTCTAAACAGAGAAACATTAAATAACAGTTATGATGAGTGACTTTCAGAACCTCCTCCGAGGCAGCCAAAGGGATGTGAAATGATCTGAGGAGGAAGCTGTCAAAGTTCTTGATGCGGTTACATAGTTCTGTAACACGCTTTACCAGCTATATCATTTTTTGTTCTTTGCTTTGACATCTCACTGCCACGACAGACTTTATGATGATTGGGAGCCTGTGGAATCAAATATAAACACAGTACTATCAGTACAGGAAGTATTATCACCTAGGACACATTGTGCAATTCTAATATGACAGGATATGAGTGGAGGAGATGGTATAACCGTGACTAAATATTTGTTATGTATGTTAGGCTCTAATGTAAAAGGTGTGATTTACTCTGTAGTGGCATATATATGTAGGTACAATACAAATACAAATCAGCGAGCCACTGTTCCCGTGTAACTGAGCTGTCTTCATGCGTCAAATGAAAAAGAAAATAAAAACGTATAAATTAGTTCCAAGTACTACACCATGACAACATATTCATTGACAAATAGGTGTGTGTGTACAAGTCATTGAAACAGACCCAAAAGACCTACAAAACAATTGTGAAAAGACATTAAAAAAACCCAACACCACATTATTGGATTCTGAACTCCTGCTCCTCTAGGATCACCAGGTTACATGTTGGTGAAGGGGCGTTGCTTTTACAACTTCCTGTACACAGCCTGCAAAATGAACCAACCATTGGAACGCATCAGTGTCTGGTGCTACTCAGACGTGGAAACCACAGCTAGTGTTCAGTGTATCCTGGCTGATTTCTGACACTTGACTGGGCCACAGAGAATACTTAGACCTGTCTGGGCTTCTCCAGCAGCAGTGGAGACTACATGAACAAAACACAAAAGTATACACAGCACAACGGTCATTTATGTACGAATGAATTTATTTTCAAACATGACCTGAAATCTGTGATGGAAAAGTTGTTCAGCATAATGTGGCAGCTCAACAGATTGCTTTTGAATTACTTCCACACAACAGGGAATGCTGTTTCCTGGTCGAGTCATTTCCAAACCACTACAGTTAGCGTATGTTTACCATTACCGGTGCAGATGAAACGAACCAACACCAGAGAAAAGGTGAGCTAAGATGTGTTCAACCTCAGTGTATACAAACACTGTAGGCTCTTGAATAGACTGTTTCCACCACACATTCAGACGCGTCACAGCAGGAAACGCTCAGGTGTCGCTGAGAACTCGGTTAGCAAATGTTAGACAACGGGATGTTCCAGCTGTGATTACAGCCATTTACTGCTGTGTCAGGTCCAAATGTGCTGTGAAAACGTTCCCTTACAGGTAGAAGACAGTGAGCTGGTCCTGTGTAAACGTTGGAAGGCATCAGAAGACATATTCCCTTCCCTTTGAAACCAAAGAGGGTGTTTTTAAACCGGGCAAGGCTTCACAGAGTTAAGATACAATACTTATCACTGGCAGTTCAATACCTGGTGCTTTAAGCAAAAGGATTACAGAGAAACACTATGTTGTATACCAGCAGTAGTGTAGTGCTACTGTGTATGTTTGAAAACAGATTTGTAAGAAATGCTTGAACCTGCTGATATTTGGGTGTTTGGGGGAAATTATATTTTTTGCAGTTTAACCATATTTCTGAAAAAAAGTACACGAGACAGGGGAAAATGCTAGAATTAAGTATATATCCTATTGATCAGTTTATCATGTGAGTCTCTCCACCATCTGTCGCTGCTTTGTGTGGCCACAGAACAGGTTAGATGGGACGAAGGTTAACGCTCAGCTCCCTGTGAAACCGGTCCAGTCAATATGCAGTGAACTGTGTCTAGTAACATGTGAGTCTAGAGGAATGGAAATGACTTCAGCAGCGTTGCAATTAAAACCCCAGTGGATGAGAAAAAGTACTTGGAAAACCTGCAGCGGTCTCCTCTGGACACTTCAGAGGAATTGAATTTGATCAGAGGCATTTCTCTTCATCCCAACTTGCATCACCCGTTTCCCTGTACTGACCACTCTGTCGTTGAAGACCCACACCCCTCTGGTTTGAAATGAAGGGCAAGAGCTCAGGAGCCACATGATCTGACGCCCCTCCCATTGGTTCCCTCCCCAAATCTCCGTCTGCCTCTGGATCTGATGTGCATGCTGATGTTTTCGGGTGGACTAGCGCTTTGCTTTGGCCTCTTCGGCTTCTTTTTCTGATGAAAGAAATGTAGAGAATGGTGATGAAGTTGGTGGTTTGAAGTTAGCTTTAGAGGACAGCTTGAGTCCAAGTCTTCTCACCTTTCCTGAGTTCATCTCTCTTCCTGGCTGCCTCCTCCCTCTGTTTCTTAATGATGGCAAGTCTGGCCAGGTCAGCCCTCGCCTGCTCCGTCTTCCCCTCAAGATGGAGCTTCATGTAGCGTTCCTTTGATTTCTGCTTCTCTATCTCTTCCCTACCAACGAGGACATATTCAAATGATTTAAAACTCGGAATAAAATACAGACTGTTGTGACTATTGTGGGTTTAGTTCGTTTATCAAATAACATACCACTCATGAGACTCACCTTTCCCTGCGAGACAGCTCTCTGGGAGCACTGACATCTATTTCGGTCACCTTCTTGTTCTTCTGGGACACACGGTTGGGATTCTCAATTTCGATGAGTCCCTCCACCCCGCTCCTCTTCTTGGACTGTGCAAAAATAAACAGTGACACAGAAATGACTCCAGAATAACGAGGGAGCCTTTCAGATATTTTGTGAATTGGCTTCATCAAGTCAGATCACAAGTAGATCCTGAAGATGTTGAGCTGACATTTAAGTACAAGCTCCAAGGGTATTTTCTCCTGCTGAAACAATAATAAACCATTTTCTTACTCACATCAGACTCATCATCACTGCTGCTCTCCTCCTCAGACTCTGCAGAGCTCTCTTTTTCTGCACCTTTTTCTTCCTGTTGAAAAGCCCATCATCACATCAGTCAGGGATTTAAAGTCGACCACTGTGCTTACCACAAAATCAAGTTTCACCCACCAACTCCCTCTGTGCCTTCATCTGTCGATCAATTTCCTCTGGGTTGCTGAACTGCTTTCCCCTGCCCTTATGGCCCTTTTTCCCTGTGACACAATTGCCAGAATTATATAAAAAAAAGCACAATATGAAGATCAACACATTAGCTGGACAACAAATACTATCTTGAAAGAGGCCTGGATTAAACTCCAGCCATGTGTAAAGTCTGTGGTGACTGGATGACATGACATTACATGATGCAGGTGTTGCTGTGCCCCCTGTATTTAATGGAGACAGATTTGTCCAGAACCTCTCCTGCCTGACACGATAACCCCAAATTCCTGCCCAGTGCAGATGTGTGCTGGAGGTCTCCAGCTGCTGTTAAATTTAAACCTGGTTCACGTTGGTGGGTCACACAATGACGTTTGCTGACGATTACACCAGTAAGTGTAACGTTGGGTGTGTCGGTAAATACAAGCAAATACATGACTGTAACGTTATTCTAACACAACAGACATCTTCCAGGAACTAAAATAAAAGCAATCTGAATGTGTTGTTTTGAGCTGAAATGTCATCTATCCCCACATGGTCGCGTACTGGCGGTATAAAAATATAATACAATTTAAACAACTCCGCCCGTATTTAAGGATTCAATTACAAATAAAGTACGAATTTCAGCTGACAAGAAGAGCCAGTAAGCGTGAATACACTTGATATCTTACCACTACCGTCATAGCAAACTCTGCTAACCGGTTAGCATGCTAAAAGCTAAGCATGTGAGACTTTGGCTGCTAGTTCGAAGTGCCCTGCTGAAATCACCTTAAATTCACATGAACAGACACTTACCACCCCGCGGCATTATGAAAACCGACGTATACTCAGCTTAACTTCACTAATATGGACGTGGCTTTTTCGACAGTAGCACAGATTACAATTTAAATTGTCAAAGAAAAGGCTAGCTACAATCTGCTTCGTGTCTCCCGCTGTCAGCAGCCCCCGGACGTCGCTCTGCGTCAGTCACAAGCGTCAATTTGCGCATGCGCATCAACAAACGATAAACTAATGGGTCGGTGGACAACTTGACGGGCATGTTTACTGGCCAATCAGCTACCCAGGTTTTAACCAGGAGGCGGGAGTTTTTAAGTACTAGGATCCTGTTCGAATGTGGTTAACGATTTTGACGTGTCATGCAGTAATAATAATACTAATTATAATAATACTTTATTAGGTACAGAAATACCTTATCAATGTTATCTGCATAGGTCATTTGAATACTGAGTAAATAAGCTTTTTAAAATCTAAAAATCCACATTGAAATGGGACTGAAAATACTGAGTAGAGGTGCCAGTGAATAAATAACATTGTCAGTTAATTTCAAAAAGTCAAATTTGTTATTTTTGTAATTAGCACATTTTCAGCATCATTTTTAATATAAACAAATACAAATAGACATCTGTTCATCTGTTCTACTTTTGTTTTCTGCACCTTGTTCCAAGTTAAATGAAGAACAAAAGCAGCCATTTCACTTAATGAATTTCATATTTTATGTCAACACATCCTTCACACGTGATAATAACAGTCCTTTAAAAAGATCCATACAGTTGCTGAAGAAACACATGATTCAGACATACTTTGGTTACATTACATAATTGTGCAAGTCTCCCTTTTTTAGAGGAATGTAATTTGTATCCATGTACTGAACAATAACATTATTTTATATACATGAAACACTGACTAGTAGATAGAAAAAGAGCTAACTACATTAAAAATCACTTCCTATGAGGAAGGCTTCAGATCAGATTTGCCATGTCTTCCTTTAGCGTTGAGTCTTGATCTCCTCCACTTCTTTCTCCATCAAGTGGCACTCGACTGTAGTTTCCGTCAACTGGAGGGGGAAGACTAAACATTATTAAATCACCTTGTTAAGAAATGACTTACAGTCCACACTGCCAATGAACATGCCCTGTGTATTATCAGTGGTAGATAACATGTCTCTAGTATGAGATATACATACAATTTTAAATCACGTGCTTAGCTCTCACCATGTCCAAGAGGAGTTCGATCTTTAATTTCAGGAGATTGTTCTCTTCCTCCAGCTGAAGATTTTTTTTCTTAAGCCGCTGCAGTACCTGGCTAGACACGTTCCCACCTGATTCTAGTTCAAACAACAGAAAAACACTGTGTCAATACATGTGGGTGGTCTATATTTTTTAATATTCCCTGCCAGCACACATGTTACAAGACATCAAACTTTATTTCTATTTATCTATTTGTCACCGCTAACTTACATCATTCCATACATGTAACACTGTGCATATTCTTTATTTTATGTTTTTAATCATTCTCTCTCTTGGTTTGGTGTTTTTAGTAATGTGTGTCTTTAACAATGTCATAACAACAATGTGCTTGATTAAAATGTATCTTATCTATCTATTGACACAAATGAACATGATCTCTTCGCTGTACGCAAAGTTATCAGTACCTGATGTCCACAGTCCCTGTTCAAATCTCCAGGTCTGTCCTCCAATGTTCATTACTGGGGGTCCATACTCCAGGCCCAGCTCTAGTTCCCTTGTTGAACGATCCAGCTGAAAGACGGGACAGTAAAAAACAGCCACATTAGACACCATCGTGTTCAAAAGCCCGGTTTGGGAGGTTAATTAGAGGTCAATTAGAAAAGTGCCTTTCGACATCCCTGAGCTCACCGTGTGCAGACTGGACAAAGATGCAGACTTGCGCGGTGGAGTCCTCTTCGGACTGAATGTGTTCCCAAACAGTGGCATCTTCAGCGATCGTTTGAGTTCCTAAACGTCAGATTGTTCAGTATTAACATCACGTTTAATTACAGATGGCTGTATCAGATGGCCACGGGATCACGTTTAATTACTGATGCAGTGTTACGTAGCCACAGAAACGGCTAATGTTTACAGTGACTAGCAAGCTGAGCTAGCGCTAATGCTAGGTAGCTACAACAAACATGGCGCTATTACTATTCATACCTGACAGTTACGAGAAACTTCCGACTGCCTTACGGCTGGATTAGTAGCTGATATGTCACGGAACACATATAACTAAAAATATTACCTCCATACAAAATATTAAGTTAAGTTCTCAGCGGTGTGGTCGCGTTCTTTGCACTAGTTTCCGTGTCGAGGCTTCGGAGCGCAGCTGCGTGCGTCGTCATGACGTACGTTTGTGGTGGAAGTCGAATCCTGCTGCTGCAGACCCCTGTCACCCACTTCCACCCTCGAACCGAAGACGGGGGGGTGAAGCTACTCTCTCTGAGCTGCAAGTTAACATAGTGAGGGTGGTGGTGGTTGAAATCAGGGAAAGCACCGACGTGCCGACGATTACGAAGAATACAAATACCATCGAAGTCTCGAAGGAGCATTCGGTTTATTCACGGAGACTCATGAGGACGACTACCTGAAAACACCCGCATCTCCGAATTACAGGGCAAACTCAACAAATTATGATTGGATTACCTGGGGAGGAAGGAGAAGAAAAACTATTCAGCTACAGCTTTCCCTTTTTTTTTTTTTTTGAAAGAATCTAAGTTACCTAACATGTACCTAACAATAATACAAGTACGTACTATTTTGTTTGTTTTTATTTATTTCATCATCATCATCATCATCATGTAACTTGGGGCAAAAACAACAACAAATATGTAAAAACAGGAAGTAATAATCCTAAACATAAATTCAATTTAGTAGTGAAAGTCAGATGTGACAAGTTACATCATTTTAGCCAATATGAATAACGTTCTTTTAAATACAAAATAAAACCCGTTTACTGTTAGATAATAGAAGAAGAGAGTAAAAACACTTCCTATGAGGAAGGCATCTGATCAGATTTAGTCTTGATTCTTTATGTCCTCCAGTTCTTTCTCCATCAAGTAGCACTCGGCTGTAGTTTCTGTCAACTGGAGGGGTAAAATGAGACATTTTTAAACCACCTTATTCAGAAGTGACTTACAGTTCACACTGCAAATGAACAAGTCCAGTGTATTATCAGGCTGAGTGAGTCCTGTGGCAACTTCCAGCAAGTGCTTAACATGTCACTATGGTGCTGTAGCCAGTTCACACAGACATATCCATACGAATTTAAACCATGTGCTTAGCTCTCACCATGTCCATGAGGAGTTCGATCTTTAATTTCAGGAGATTGTTCTCTTCCTCCAGCTGATGATTTTTTTTCTTAAGCCGCTGCAGTACCTGACTAGACACGTTTCCGCCTGATTCTAGTTCAAAGAATATCAGAATCAGAAGTACTTTTTTTTTATACCAGAGGGAAAGTCCTTTATTTCAACAGCTCCAGTCTAGCAAGTAAAACAATATATAGCTTTTACTGAAACATTTTCTGAAATGTTCAGTGTATAAAATCAATTAGGTAATTAGGCATAGGTAGCATGGGTGTAAACACCTAAATGGGGTAAATGAAAATAAAATGTTTTGTGTATATATATATATATATATATATATACACACACACATATGCATATACTGTGTGTATATATATACACACACACAAGAAACACATGCTGTGTGGATACATGTGGATAGTGTATATTTTTCATGTTACGTATTCACTGCCAGCACACACGTCTTACAAAATGTTGAATTATATGTTTTATTGTTCTATGAATCACTGCCAACATACAATCTGTCCTTATATGTAACACTGTACATATTCCATATTTATATTAGCTTTTTTATTTATCTTCTCATTTGGTTTGGTGTTTTTTGTTACTTGTAACTTTAAGCATCCTCTGGCATAACAATTTCCTTAATAAAGTGTCTTTATCTATCAGCACAAATGAACAACAGGATGAACAGGATTTCTTCACTAGTCTGTATATAAAGTTATCAGTACCTGATGTCCACAGTCCCTGTTCATATCTCCAGGTCTGTCCTCCAAAGTTCACCACAGGGGGTCCATTCTCCAGGCCCAGCTCTTGTTCCCTTGTTGAACGATCCAACTGAAAGACGAGAGTAAAGAAAACTTTAACAGCGTTTCAATTAAAGCCACATTAGAAGCTATCATGTTAGGACCACGGTTTGAGAAGTTAAACAAACTTTCCGTGTCCAAATTAGAAAACAGATTCAGAGCCTTGAAAGATTCCAAACACCGACATCCCTGAACTCACCGTGTGCAGGCTGAACAAAGATGCAAATTTGCGAGGTGGAGTCTTTTTTGGGCTGAATGTGTTTCCAAACAGCGGCATCTTCAGAAATCCTTTGAGTTCCTAGATAACAGATTGTTATCTGTTATTGACAGACAACAGATTACTATCATTACTAATCATACTGAACATTAAGTGACGTTCTCAGTGGTGTGCTTGTGTTCTTTGCCTAGTGATGTGCCTTTCCATGTTGAGGCTTCGAAGCGTGTTTCAAGTGATTCAGCACAAAGTTTGTGAAGTGCGTATCGAGGTCTGTGTCGATGACGTATGACGTGGCACAAGTCGTGATGGCCGCCTGACACCAGTGCTCCGACACAGTCTGCTCTTAAACATACGCAAACGTGAATTGCCTATTAAAAACTTACATACACATGATATAGTTATATTTTAGACTCTATATCTAACGATCAAAAATCGTTGGTCTACTCAAATTTTACTTTACTTTATCCAGCAAAATAAATTGAATCAATGGTTAAAAAAGGATTTATCTATGAAGGGAAGCATCCAAGGCCAAGACCAAGAGCCCAAAGCCAGCCCAAAGACTCTGCTGACTTACGTACACAGCTTTATTTTAACATCTTGATGACAAATTCAGCAAACTACAGACCAAATGATTTTTGATTTTTATTTGGAAAATCACCCAGAAAGAGGGTTGTTATGAATCGTTATGACAGAGGAGATGCTGTATCACATCGTGACCTGGCTGTCAATTCACAACATGCATCCATCTAATCTACATCAGATATTCTGACCACAACTTGAAAGTGTCCACTCCTCATCACAATTGCAGAATTCAATTAAGAATTAACAGAGAGAACTGACTCGACCAACTCCAATATACCGAACACTGTATGATCACAAACCATGGATAGGTTAGGCTACTTGGTGGCTATGTCATTCACTTCAAAATGCAGAGCTGAAGCACTATTAACCGTTCTTATGAATGACGTGTCATATGCAACACTGAAATGACCCGAATGCAACCAATTTACAAAACCACTACACAACATGTACACAACCAATATACAACCATTACAAAACAAAAATAACCAATTCAAGAAATAACCAACCAGTAAACAACCTATACAAAATCAATATACAACCCATAAACAACCAATAAACCACAGGGTGAAAATCCACCCACGGTTGGCACAGTGATTATTTCCTATATGGGAAACTCTGACCTTTGACCCTTTCATGGCCCAGGGGTCACAGGTTAAGAAACCACCTACGGTTGGCACAGCAGTGATTCCCTGAATGCATGGATGTATGTTTGATGGGGGTCGGTGACAGTATGGCTGAGTTAGGGGGCCGTGATCACACACAGACTACTTGCAAACTGGTTTAGTGCTTTTTAGCTAAAATGACTTGATGGTCATTGCATCCTCGCCAAAGGTTATAGGTCATTCTTTGTCCAAGCCAGACTGGCAGCCCATCAGTGTTGCCAGGTGACAAATGTACAAGTAACTCAAAATGATCATATTTTGAGAGAAATTATTGTACACCAGTCAGAACCGAAATAACAGTTGGGATGTGTCCCTCCATGTCGAGGCTTCTAAGTGTTTGTTGAGTAATTCAGGAAGATTTTTGTGACACACGTCGATGACGTATGTTGTGACGGGCCGGCTGACAACAATCCTCCGATAGAAGTATGTAAGTATAGACTTAGCATATGTAGGACTTTTTTAAGTTGGAGCAGAGTTTCCTGTGGACCTCCACTTCAAAGCTTGCTTTGATGCACAGACAGGTACGTGACGGGTGACGGGTGAAACAGTAACTTCATCGGTTGTCTGAGTGACTGGTACAACCATACATTCACAGAATTAACAAATTGTTACTGGAGGATTTATTGATCATACATCTCTACAGAGGGACGAATTATCGTACACCTGCTACAGTTCATACAAAAATAATCCTAATCTACAATCACAACATAAAAAAGACAGGATAGCGATAGACATAGACAAAGAGAGTGTTATACCTCCTTATACCTCTGTGCCGTATCCAAATAGGCTTTTTGTGGATTTGTTGGCATCTGTCTGTAATATTATATGCACTGATAATTTTCCTGAATTCAGCTAAAAAAAAGTGGTGGGTACAAATGAATCTTGACGCCACTGCTCCGATACAAGCTTCAACGTCAGAACAGCCTTTCCCCTTGATGCGCACAAAGTCACGTGACCGAAGACAGTAACTGCTTCGATCACCTGAGTGAATCACATGACTGGTTAGTAGTACACGTACACACACACACACACACACACACACACACCATCCCAGTGCAACGTGAGTTCTCCAGAAGCCGGAGAAGTTCATTATGATTGATAACAGCTGTGAACATTCCAATTAACCCGGTGGTAGGAAGCCAGAGTACACAGGGAGAGCATGCAAACTCCACACAGAAAGATCCCAGGTCAGGAAGCAAACCAAGGGGCTTCTTGCTATGCAACAGCGACAGTGCTAACCGCTGGATTACCATGTCGCCCAACTGGAAAAGTTATCAGAAAAAAAAAAAAAAAAAGAACCGGCTCAGTCCAAAAAGAGTATACAAGATTTTGTTTTCCAATTAAAAGCCTTTGAATCCCCATCCTACCCTGTCCTCATCTGTATCTCTCCCATCTACATATGTTTTGTGTGGCCAATCAATCAATCTTTACAACAAAATATTTATATTCACATCATTCACACAAACCCAAGTTACACTCTCTTCATAATGATGGAATTTCTTTACTGTCTGTTTCTTTACATATTTTGCCATTAGATGTCATTGAAACGAAGGTCAGAGGTCATTGAAACGAAGCATTGAATGAGTACAACTGGTGATGTGAACGAAGCATTGAATGAGTACAACTGGTGATGTGGTTCGATACTGGTTCATTGCTTCATTTGAACATCACTTTGAACATCTCACGGTGGATCCCCCCTTATAGACTTGTTGACGTGTCATTTTACAATCTACTCAAACTTCCACACCATATGAAGTTCAGAATTTATGTGTGGGCATCACAAACAACATGAATTCATTTGTCTAATTCAACGCTTTACGCACCCAGGCTCGTGTACGTGTAATCACTCTGCCTGTTTTACATTTATTGTGCACTTGATGGCGGAATAGAGCAAATGAAGCACCCTGAAGCTTCAGCCCACTGGTTAACCATTTAGCTGGAAAGCTTCAAAGCATCATGAAGCTTCATCCCGCCATCACTGCTTCAGCAGCATGCCTACTACTGCTCAAGTGGTGAAATAACGACAAAAAATAGCGAGCTTTACCAAATTTTGCTCTTCCTGTAAGCCTTTAAAAGAGAGTATCACTAAAGTTAATGAGACGCAATGTAATGTTTAATTCATTTTACTGCGTTTTGTGGCACTGTAAATGTATGGTAAACATTAGAGACCCGTAGGTGGGCGATAATGGAACGCCACAGTGATCGCGTCATCGGCCCCAGAGGTTTTTCGCATCAAGCCAATCGTCGTCTGAATTAGTTGTGCGTTGTGTGTATTTCAACCTTGGCCAACAACATCACACGTACAATCATTGGTATGTGATTATGATAAAATAACGTGGGACATCACTCTGGGTACCCTGCCCCAGTGGCCTAATGGATAAGGCACTGGCCTCCTAAGCCAGGGATTGTGGGTTCGAGTCCCATCTGGGGTGAAACATGCTTTTTTTATGCGAGGGGGTAAGTTGGCTTTTCAGCTTGAACATAATGACGGAACATATTTTGATCAGATACAACTAACTATAATCGGTGAATACTACCTTTCGTCCGTTCGAACATCCTCGTCGCTGCGGACAGATGTGACCGTTATTCAACACTGATATCCTGACACCGAGGAGAGCAGAGGTCTGCGGAGCATCATCAGCTGATATGGAGAAGCAGTGCATCAAACTGTGTATACTACTGAGGACTTTGACGGCATCAGTGCAAACTTACCGTGAGTAATGATGTTTTCACACATGAGAGAAGCTAAAATTAAATCAAGCTGAGCTTGTTGATCTTTTTGTTACACTAGAAAGTCTGTTTCTTATAGAAAGCAGATCATTTCAGATAATAGTGGCCAGTCTGATGAAATGCTTTATTTTTTGCTTGTTCTCTTTTACATGGACTTCATTTACTCTCATTTATAGGTTTAAAATGATATGAAGGATTTGACAATGTACTTTAAGACATTTGACATTTGACCAAATAGAAATGTTCAGATGTGTGTGTGTGTCTTGTGTGAAAGCGGAGCAGCAAGAAAGAAAAAGTTTGATGTTGTTATAAGATAACTTACATAATCTGTGTTATCCAACTTCAACCCTGTAACCCCGTCCATCCTCTTACAATGGTAGAGCTCCAAGAGGCCACAGTGTCCTGGGATGCTGCCCAGAAACGTGTGATCCTGAAGAAAGGGGTGATGGAGAGAGAGGGGGGAGCCTACGGATACTTCAATGATACTCTGCTCCTCTCTGGATGGGGCATCTTGGAGATTCATGCCGGTCATGGCAGAATCCCACAGGAGGATGAGACTACTTTTTTCCTCGCTGGCTACCTGGAGGGCTATCTTACTGCCAGGTGAAATGTCACATGTGTACAAAACCAAAAGAAAGAAAAAAACAAACTAAGCATTAACATCAGTAAAGTCACAGATATGTAGTATTGTCCAGTAAATAAATGATCACAGTAAAAATTGGTAGGTGTTTTGCCCCTTAAAAACATGTTGGTAAAATATGTCCATTAAGTTGTTTAATTTGATATTTTAAGATGATGGGGCGACTTCAGCTAAATACTCAGCTGTGTCAGAAGTGTGATTATACATAAAGAACTATCACTGCAAGTGTTTGCACAGACAAGGTTTTATTTCCCTCTGCAGAATAATCACTGAAATGGTTTAATGTTCGTTCTTCTTGTAACTGACTGGAACACACTCAGTGCTGCTGTTCTTCTTCCATTGCAGACAGATGCTCAGCCATTACTCCAACATGTTCCCTCAGCTGATAAAGGATGAGAAGGTTATAAATCCTGTGAGCAGGTTTTTAAGGTGCAGTCTGTCTCAGAATTACTCAGGATGCAAGGATTACATTATTTATGAATGCGATGGCTGATGTGATTTGGAGTTAGACAGACGGTCTCCAGTCTACACAGATGTCGCTAAGTGCAGATTAGCCGAGCTCACAAAATGAAGTTATCTGAGTTCCTGCTCTCTGAATGTTGCACAGCAAGCAGGACCAGTGGACAAGAGAACAGGTCAAACTGAGGAAAAGCAGCGACCCCTTGTGGAACCATCTGGGACTGATTCTCGCCCAGCTGGATGGACTCCACGCTGGAGCTGCACATTGGGCCAAAAGCAACAACATAGAGGTGTGTGAGTATGTGTTGTTCAGATATGGTGACAGTCGTCCCAGTATCACTGTGTTCATCTTCTCTTCTTACGCTCCTCCCTCCCCAGCCTCTGTCCGTGTTTGCAGTCCAGTTTCTGAACAGTGTTGGTGATCTCTTGGACCTCGTCCCAGCTCTGACTCCCCGCTCCAACTCCTCCGCCGGGACCAGTACGTTCAGGATGCCAGGAATGGGCCACTGCACCGCTCTCATAAAGGTTAGGCCAAACTCACTGGGGGTCGGTCTGTGAGCAAGCGTTTGGGAAACATCTATGAAGGCACAATTAGCACAGATGTCTACAGCCGTTCTTCTCCCTCATCAGAATCATTTCACATCATGAGATGACTACAAATGCAATCTGGCTGGACTTGACTGGAAACATTCTTGAAGAAGCCAGTGAGCACAGAGATTAGTTTGGATGTGACATCTGATGTGACAACACTTTACTTTCACCACAGACTCTCTAGTTTTAGCACGTCTGTGAAGGTTCACTCATCCAGGTCATAGTAACTTGCTGGGTTGAATCGTGGGCAACTACCCAGTAACATGTTATATGTTGCTTTCAGAACCTGTAATGTCAAATACCGTGGTCTGATATTTGGTTTGGTGGTTGGTCGAAGAAGAAGAAATGCAAAGAAATGGGAATTTGTCATCCCTGATGCTCACACAAACATGCTAACACCCACACAGAGCAGTGGGCAGCCACCCTTGTCAGCACCCTGGGAGCAGTCGGGAATGGCCACAAGGCCACAACAGCTGTAAAGATTCAGGGAGGAAAGTACTGCTCCTTTTCAACCCATTTGCCAAGCTGGGGATCGATGCAATGACCTTGAATCTTATGATGACTTGGACGACCCACTTTCCCACTGAGCCATGGTTATTTTGTCCTCAGACACTCAGAAGGACACAAACACATCGTCACCGCTCGACCTCTTGTCTCCTTGTGTCAGGTGCTGCCAGGCTTCGAGAACCTGCTGTTTGGCCACTCCAGCTGGTATATTTATGCAGCCACTATGCGCATCTATAAACACTGGGACATGCGGGTGTCGGACATACACACCGCCACTGGAAAGATGTCATTTAGCAGCTACCCTGGTACACACACACCCACACACAAAACACAATACCTCACACAGCAGCTGAGGTAAAGCGCCTGCCCTCTTAATCTCCACGGTTTCATTTTCTTCACGGACAATGTAAACACTGACATCCAGGACTTAACCCAAATCCCCAATGAAGATTCTCTGCTGAAAGTAATTCTGCGGCTAAGCTTGCAGCTTAGGCTGATGATTAAACATTCATGCATACACCGAAACACAACCACAGCTGAGCCGCTCGCTGTGATGTCAGGTGAGTACTTCTGCTCATGAAGATTTTCAGTCAGGATCACAAAAAAATACTTCTTACAAGCTCCACTGCGATCTGACCACAACAGGGTTGAAACTCTATTTTTAGTGTTAAAAATAACACATCACTCTATTATAGTAGAGGAATGAGATTCTCTCCGACCCGTGGTGCAGTTGTTCAGTCTTCTGAAGCTGTGTTCAATACTTATTGTAAATAGCCTCTCTCGCTGTGGGGGTGACATAGTTCCAGACCCGAGATGATTGAAGAGGAGTGATTTAAACTAATTGAAGCTAATATTAGAGTTGACCAGAGAATGACCTCTGGACATTTTCATAGCAGCTTTTCTACCTCAACAGCACTCACAACACTTGACATTTTTGCCTTATGCACACTCACATTCACAAAGCTGCTAACACACATTGACATATTGATGAGGCAGCAGAAGTCTAAAAACAGTCACTTTGGTTTGTAGCTGGGAGTGAAGACATGATCTCCCCACACTTCCGTAACCGCATCCTCCTCATCCACCCTCAGGCTTCCTGACGTCTCTGGATGACTTCTACCTTCTTGGGAGTGGCCTGCTGATGACTCAGACTTCTATCAGTGTCTTCAATGCCTCTCTGTTCTCCCAGCTCAGCACACACAGCCTGCTAGCCTGGCAGAGAGTCCGCTTGGCCAATAGCCTGGCACACTGTGGGCAGGACTGGGCGCACATCTTCTCCAAATACAACTCAGGTCAGGACCTGTTGATCTGAGTCAGACAGTTACATTTTTTCCATGGTTTTAAACTAAATCAAAGACTTACTCCTTCTGTTTCAGGAACATATAACAGCCAGTACATGGTGGTGGACCTCAGCATGGTATCTCTGGGTCGTAGCATCAGGAATGGAGCTTTAACCATTGTGGAGCAGATTCCAGGGAAGGTGGTGCACTCAGATCAGACTCAGGCTTTACGGAGAGGTAAGAACCGAAGACCTGCATCTGCAGATATGTGAATGTGATGCCAGTTCAATGCCAAAGTACGCCTTGTTTGAAAGGGTACTGGCCATCATACAACATACCGTTCCATGTTGACATTTACACCCTGAGCGGGTACGGCGTGATGTGGAGGAGACATGGGGAAGACTTCTCCTACGACCTCTGTCCTCGAGCCAAAATCCTGCGCAGGGACCAGTCCAAAGTGTTTGACCTGAGCTCCCTGAAACATGTCATGAGATACAACAGTAGGTGAAGCAGTACCATTGAGGGAGACTTTTTGTCTGCGGCACGTTTACAGACTATGAGCAGCATCGCTAAAGGTCATGACGGTTCTTTTTCAGACTACAAGAGAGACCCCTATTCCAAGGGCCATCCTTGCAAAACCATTTGTTGTCGTGATGACCTCAGACCAAGGAGACCACGTCCTGGAGGTTGCTATGACACCAAGGTGTGAGGTCACGGAGGGGAAAAAAAGCACACAAGCTGACTTACACACACACACACACACACACACATAATGTGACACACACACAAAGAAATACATGATACCAACCCCATATTTAATCTGGTACGAGACAACGAGTACAGATGATTTCTAATGTTCGTTACAAGTCAAATTAAAGGCCTGTACAATTTGTTCTCTCTCTCAGGGCTGTGAGAAAAGAATGATGTCATTTTTTTTCTCACAGCCCTAGTTTGGGATTCTGGCAGCTTGTTCTCGTCACATCATCTGGGTAGAAATTTATTACTTGTGTGGTGTCAGAGAACTATTGTGTGGTTGGTCAGAAATGCTTAATGTGCTTCACGGGGAGGGACCTATGAGGGCTCCCAGGAGATCCGCACTTGAGTTTCTCGTGAAATATGACATCTCCTGACCAGAACGAACTTTGTTCTTGTTCTTGCCACCTCGAGTAAACAAACAAATTGATCTGTTCTTACAGAGCATGTACAAGCATTTATACACGTCAGCAGTTGTCCTAACTTTCACTTACTAAACTGCATCCATGTCAACAGATATGAAGATGATCAGATGTCCGCTCATTTCGTTTTCTGCCTGTCAGGTGACTGACTACCACATGGCCCGACAGATGGCTACTGAGGCAATCAATGGTCCCACAACCCAAGGCGGCCTGCGACCCTTCTCGTGGCATTTGTTCAACCTCACGTCTCATCAAGGGCTGCCACATACGTACAACTTTACCTTCGTCATCATGAGGCCCACACTGCTACGGCCCTGAGAACATGGAGACGAATGGCTCCATATCTTCTGAAAAAAGCTGCTGCAGATCTGATGGATCAGTGAGCGCCGGACATGGAGTGCACATTTAAAGACACTGCTCATTTCCTTGTAAATGGGCAGATGTAGGTATGGATAAATGGCCAGATGTGGATCTACACAGACAAACGATGTATGAAGACAAAAAATAACAAATTAACAAATTGCTGATTGAATATATTAACTATGGGTGACTTTGGGTTACTTATATCATCAATGATGTAATTAACTCCTGGGTATTTTTTTCTCACTTTTACACAAACAATCTTGGGTAATCTACTTCTAACATTAAACTAACATTAAACAAACAACCATGAAACATGTCTTGTAATGTGAAAATAAACATTTTCTCTTTCTTCTGTGGTATTTGTGGAGGGGAAATGTTTATATAACATGTGCCGTTACCAGGAAACAGATTTTTGGATCGGATTTTAATGAGGTGGGGTTTGTAAACTTGTGATCTAACATTGTTACCTTAACTCGGTTACAAATACAATTACAACATGAACAAGGTTGTAATTCCATGAGACAGTTTGTCTTCAGGTCTGCAATGGGCCTTTAAAAAGGTTAAATGTTAACATGTCTTCATAACATCCGCTCTCTCTGTCTCTCTCTATACAGCATGTGGAAAAGCAAGGTTTACTCTTCTTAAACTAATTACCACTCCATTAATACATCTTGATGAACTCCACTGTAGACCTTTTTTCCACCATCAGCTCACAGACAGGCTGAGTGTTGGGATCACCACGGCGCTCCTATTTTCCAGATTCATTTGAATGATTTAACATGATGGACTGTTAATTACCATCAGTCTCATAAGGATGCTGCTCCTTCCTTAATTGATGAATACAAGTTCACGGTTTATTCATCTGCAACAAATGTTATGGGTAACTGGTTAACATGTGGACATTTCAAACCACTGCTCTGTATTCTAAATGGAGTGGCCAACAACATTTGATGTCAATGGTTCACAACACAACATTGTAAAAAAATGCTTCTCATAAGTTTATTCACCAATCCTTCTTTCTTTCAAAATACTCTTTCAATGCTTTTTAAAATGCTAAATCTACCAAAATGCTGCTTTGTATAAAAGTACTTTGATTTTGGTGTTTATCCCAGTCCTAGACATATTTGTAAATGTTCATTGAATAGAACACAACATAAATACTGTTTACTAATGACACTTAAAGGCTTTTTTTCACAGACATACCTCGCAATGTCCACGTCAATTTTAAACGGTAATAACGTAATAAATGCGTTACTGCTTTGTGGTTTATGTCCCTTTTCCTTCAAAGGCGTTTGGATACGTACATTACTCCAACATCCACAATGCACCGGTGTTGAACTCACAGGCCGCGCCCAGGCGGGCAGGAATAGGGCGGAGTCTGCTCGGTGGTAACGAGGCGAGAAGCAACCGAGACACCAACGGACGCTGGAGCTCCTTTTCGCTGGATGGCAAGTGTCGGTCTCCCAATGGCAACGACAGCAAACGAGCAGCGGGAACCGGCGGACGTCGCGCCGCTGTCGACGCACCACGGCTGCCACCACAACAGCAACAACAACAACAATAACAACAACAACAAAGACAGCGAGGCGGGAGAGAGCGCGACCTCCGCCACCGCCAGCCCGACAGACGCCGGCGGGACGGCGACGCATAGCATCGGTAACGGCTCTGTCATCAACCCCTCCGGAGGGAACAACGGGAAGTGGGTCCGGCTGAACGTTGGTGGCACGGTGTTCCTCACGACGAGGCAGACGCTCCTGAAGGAGCAAACTTCGTTCCTGTACCGGCTGTGCCAGCAGCAGGACCTGCACTCCGACACGGTGAGTCCGGTCCCCGGCCACTGAGCCCCGGTGGCTAACTAACACCGCTACCAATGAACCGTCTCTGATGGGGGAACATGAAGTTAGCAGAGCACAGAAGAACTGAACGTGAGTTCACTTTTGGACAAAGAGCGTGGTGCTGTTTTCCAACATTCCTGTAGTTCATTCCAGTGCTTTCCTTCTTTGACATACACATACATGTTACAACCACCGGCTATGTAGCTACTGGTTATTTTAATAGATGTTTCATTGCTGTAAGGTGTTTTAATCTGTGTCAGTCAGAGGTTCTGCTTAATTCTGTGTGTATGACTGATTGGATCACAGTGGACAAACTATAAAAATGTTGTAGCCAATCAGAGAGCGGCTGATTCGAGTGCCTCACCTCTGTGCATCCTGTGTGTTGGAGTGTTTCAGCTTGGTTTCCTGGTGTGAATGTAGGATGGGTCAGATGGATGAACACGTGCCGCCTCCTCTGCAGGGATCTGCACACTCGGTAGCTGTACAGCTGGCATCTTATGGGTAGAGAGAGAGAGAGAGCTGGAGCTGATTTATGTGTCTCCCAGTCACATGTAAACCCAATACACCAGGCTCATTACTGATGCAGATTCCTATTATCCTGCAGCCTTTGATATTTGAGTGACACTGAGGGGGGGGGTCTTCATCACATGCACCTTTTAAAATGGGAACATTAGAAAGGGAAATCCGTGTGCAACATACTATTGCATAATATGGCCTCTCAGGGAGAAGCTAGAGGTCTTTCTGTGTGGAGTTTACATGCTCTCTCTGTGTCTGTGTGGGTTCTCTTCAGGTACTCCAGCTTCCTCACACCTTCAAAAGAATGATATGGTGAAACGGTTATGCGAAATTGCCCATAGGTGTGAAGGTGCATGTATCTGTATTTCCACGTTGCCTTGTGATGAGCTGGCGACTCGTCCAGGTGGTACCCTGCCGCCCGGCCGTTGACAGCTGGAATCGGCTCCAGTGCAACCGCGATCCGTAACCCGGAGCAAGTTGGAAATGAAAAACGAACGAATAAATAAATGAGATGCCTAATCACTCTACAAACCACTGGCAAAATATCCAAGCTAAGTGATTGACCAGCAGCGTTGACCGTTGCACTACTGCACCGCCAGCCACAGTGGAAAGAATATTCCTATGTGACCTTCAATTGCGTCCTGACAGGAGCTCCCTCCGCACTGCCTGAAGGCACAGTCACATACTAAACCTCTCTCCCTCCCGTACAAACACACACCTTCATCCTTTTTCCTCTCTTCACCCCCGCTCTTTCCATCCATCGCGTTCATCATCATCCTCAGTTTCAGCAGCCGTCTCACTCTGACTCATGTCCTTTTTCTGGACCGCGCCTGTGAAACCTGTCGCCTGTCGCAAACTCTCAAATCATATGAGAGTTGGAGAGATGTGTGTTTTTGTTTTCTGCCTCCATCATGCTGCTGCCATCCTAAAAACAAGCTGAGCTTCAGACCGAATCCCTGACGCGTTGTGACTAAGACGGAGGAGGAAAACCAAAGCGGCTTATTGTCGGGCATCTCCCACAGTAATCTGAGTTAGTATTTCGTATTTATACAGGGAGAGATTGGGACACAGTTGAAAGACATTTTCCTGAGCAGTGGAACGCGGTTGAAGGTGTGATGACATGACGAGGTATGAGGTGCTGTTGATCCCATGTGGTGTGTTTCTATATGCAACGCCCTCTTGGACACAAGGACAAATTCCTCTGGATGCTACAGACGTTCATATTTTCAGAATCCCACTGGTTTGACTGAGCACTGATTAATTCATCAGAGGAATGCTGCTGAATCCAGAAGCCATGAGGATAAAATGCTAATTTGATTAGATAATCGCTGTGCTATGAACAAATTCCATTTTAAGTCAGAACAATCTGAGTGGAGATGTGAAATGATTTTGAACAGGTTTGATTGTTTTTGGCTGCTTTGGCCTCAGAAGCCTTGTGATGAGTTTGGACGTTTCATTGGAACCAGCTGAATGTGGGGACACATCCCATTTTTATCATTTCATTAACGTCAGTCTGAAGACATTTTCATCCACAATGATGTCGCTGCATTTTATGATGAATTCTGATAGACTCCATTTACAGTCTGACATTCTAGACATAAATCAAAATCCAAGGGCCCAGTTTGTCTATAAATAAGGAAATATTTGACTGTTCTATCTGGTCAGATGGCGCACAGACAAAGAGACGTGTACTGATGTGTGGGACTGTTTCATTTTCAGAAGGTGGTTCGTAAAAATGTTTTTGGAGTGGATCCATGCGCCAGCAGACAGCAGGATGAAACAGGCCGTTTCATGCTCAGGTCGTTGAGTATGCAAAGCAGTTTGAAGCTGAATCACACCGCATGTGTTTTGTCATCTCAGCAATATCATCTGCACAGGAGTTCCCCTCCAGTCCTGCCGTGTGTCTTCTTGAGACCCCCCTCACGTCGCCCCCAAAATAACCCCACGCCAATTACATTATGACGCTAAGATTCAACAGGCAGCTAATGACCCTGTGTAGGCGTAAGAAGGCAACTCGTCACATTGTTACAGCAGGATTCAGCCTCAGTGACATTTTCTACCTCAGGTCTGAAGGTTTTTAAAGACTCTGTTTAGTTGTCTGCACATGTTTTCTCCAGGACCCGTCACAGTGCCAACTTGGATTCCACCGCAGGCGTGGACTCGCTTCGTGAGCTCATCTGTGCCATGAGATGACTCCTGCTGTCCAACCAGTGATCATTTGGAAACCTAGTGTAGAGTTGTGTGAACTTGTTTTGTTATGAACAATGTAGTTTTCTGTCTCGAAGGAAAACAAACATTAGTGGATGATTGGAAGTATACGAGCTCTTTTCAGAGTCACAGCCGTAGATGTTTTTTAAATCCACAAAGATTGTTTGTTCACTAAACAAGTAGCAGAATCACATGTACTGAAATGTGTTGTGGACCTCTGCTGTCTGCAACACCAAGAACTCTGTGGTTCTGTCCGACCACGACCATCTGTGATGAGATGTCAGGGACGATGCAGTCAAACTCACACTCATCCAGAGAATCGCGAGCCCTTCTGCTTCAGACGGTTCTAGTAGGACGACGGTGAATGTGAGACAGGCCTGGATAAGTGTCGATCGTATGAGATGTATGAATAGCTGGATGAACAAGACTGCTGAGCAGTGACGCTCTCAGGACTGAGAAAGATTTCTCAACAAAAAAAAAGTACAAAGTCTAAAAGCACCACGAACAAAGAAATTGTTGAAAAACAGCCAATAACTATAAAATGCAGTTTTGCAATGTTAGATTAGTTGACTGATGACATCATCAGATAAACAGGCTTTTGTTTGCAGACTGGTGATTCCCCCTGGAATGTTCTTAACCTCCACAAGCTTGTGTTGCAGAGCCATTTCCAGTTTGTTCTGTAAACCATCAACCGTTCTGCCGGTGACCTTGTCCTCCAGTGACTCATGACTTCATGGACCCACTGCAGACACACATAAAAACGACACACACGGCTGAAAATGCTTCATAAACTCTGATATTTACAGAATATTCAGTCTGTACAGTGCTAAAATATTCTGCTGTGTTCATCGGGAACTGTTCAAGCATTCTTACTGAAGATTAGCTGCAGCTCTGTATCACTAAAAGTTTTCATAAACAACCAGACAAATATTTCCCCAAGCTGAGGGGTTAGTAGAGATCACTGCAGAAAGCCTCCGGCACTTCTCTCCACTGTCGTGTCTACACCAAATGTTTCTGTCATGATACAGGAAGAGAAAAACACTTTTTACCTTGAAGAAAATGACGTAAATTTAACAGATGGACACAACAAAAAAAGTGGATGGAAATAAACGTAAAGATATGTCAGTGAGGATGGTGACTTGTTGGGTGACACAAGTCCAAGTGACTTTGATGAGTCCAGGAAAGATATGAAACCCTTCACCCATTGACTTCTGAGTCCCTAGTTGGATGGAGAGTAGCTGCTAGGAAACATCTGTCACAAAGTCCAAGTAGTGAAGTGTATGTATGTGCTTTATGTTTTATTGTAAAGCAGTTGGTGAATTCTGCTGCTTAGTTTGTGGATGGAACTGAATCAGAGAACGGCATCTGGATCTGCTGCTGTTCCTAGGAAAGGACGCTACACGTCATATGAATTCCTCCCAAACATCTCTTTTGTGAATTCAGCTCTAAAAAAAGGGTCTCTGCTTCCAGCCGTCATCACGAGGGAGAGCAGGGGGATGGTGTTGGTGTGTGTGTGTGTGTGTGCGTGCATTTGTGTGGGGCAGTACATTGTCATGACATAACAGCCAGCCTGGCTTCTCCCTCCAGGCTACTTTTGAGCTGCAGAGAAAATCAGGCCTCACGTGTGACAGCGAAAGTCTCCAGCAACCACTCTGGTGACCAGAACATCTGCGTGCAACTGCAAAAAGCAGTCTATGTTGACAGGAAGTCCTCATTAAAAATACATTTGTCACATTAAGGGCAGTCGTTTCAGCAGGGAAATGTCAAATGCAACCTGCAACCTGTGTGTCGTGATGGGTTTGTAAGTGTTAATAGCGTCTTTGTGCCCTGTGTGACAGGATGAGACGGGGGCCTATGTGATTGACAGAGACCCCACCTACTTCGGCCCCATCCTCAACTACCTGCGTCACGGCAAACTGGTCTACAACAAGGAGCTGGCTGAAGAAGGTCCCACATAACTTCACTTGGATCCATGTCATTTCCTGAAACGAATCCTCGGCTGAGTCGAGTGCTTCTTTTGTCCCAAGGTGTCCTGGAGGAGGCAGAGTTTTACAACATCACCCCCCTGATCAAACTGATCAAAGAGAGGATCGTGGAGAGGGACTTGAAGTCCACGCAGGTACACACAGTCTGTTTTTAGCAGGACAAAGCTCCTGAAAGGAGAAGGATGTTTTCTCACAGACTGTGTGTGTGTGTGTGCGTGTGTGTGTGTGTGTGTGTGTGTTCTAAATATGGCACCCCGCACCCACACTCACTCTAACGTTGAGCATCATGCTGTGTGAGTGATTTCACCACTCTGTGCGTCTGTAAAGAAAACTCTCCATCTCTTTCA